>CM074197.1:37146467-37168967 GCA_037179385.1 Holothuria scabra
GTAGAAAAAGAAAAGCATCATTCCGACACAAAAATAAAGGCACAAAAGAAAAAGACGACAATTCCAGTTAGTTAAATAAATTTCGGCCCCAAACTGGCGTCTTGATCACTGTGGAAATCACAGCATAAACCCACAAGCAACAGTACAAGACAAGGCAAAGTACAGAAAGCTGTGTTTTCCACAGTGATCAAGGTGCCAGTTGGCGGCCGAAATATATTTTTCTAACTGGAATTACCGTCTTTTTCTTTTGCGTGTATATGTATATATATATATATATATATATGTGTATATATATATATATATAAATATATATATATATATATATATATATATATATATATATATATATATATATAAATATATATATATATACCACTAGATTGAACATTAGGGGGAAATTTGTATATCTTGATACGTTTAGGCGAAATGAAAAACAATAAAATACATAACTGTATATTTCACCTTTAAGGAAAAACATATACATGTACGTAAATTCAATAGTCCATAAGTTGTACGTGTTAACAGATAGGCGTCCGTAATTTGGTCAACATTGAAGTAATTAGGCATATTACGTACCCCCATATGTATTTTACTATACACTAACGTATTCCCATTAAAACTGTGTGAAAACGTAAAGGGGATCGTAGATTTTCCCCCTAAAGGTAATTTCCCCTTAACGTTGATATTTTGCCCAAAAATTTCCCCTTATTCCACAATTAGGTACATATATATATATATATATATATATGTATATATAAATAAATAAGCAAATATCACTTGCCCTCATTTCATGGGTGAGAGTGCCTCCAATACCAACATAATACAAAAGCGTTGTCTAATATTTCGAGGTCCTACCTCTTCCTCGGAGACTTGAGTAATAAAGCAAAGTACACTCTACTACGTAAACTCGTTTAAAATGCCCAAATCTTTGTTCAGACCCCTGGTATGTGTTTTTAAGGATAAAATTAGTTTAATCTCCTCAGCTTTTCGTTGATCGTCGTCCCTAAAGTTGCCTTTCCAGATGATTAGCTTTAGATTGTCTATTGTGTGTTCGGGAGAGGAAAAATGCTCTGCAACAGAAAATCCAGTAAGCCGCTGTGCAATGGTGTGTTTCTGATTGTTGAAACGGAGACGGAATTTTGTCTTCGTTTCTCCTACATAATTGCCTTCAGTGCATTTATTGCAAAAGAGTACATATATAACATTGGCAGAATCACAGTTAAAGTTACCTGGATAAAGTTTGTATGAGGTGCCTGGGGGGGGGGGGGGTTATGAGGGATGAAGTACAGACATGCTTACATATTTGGCATCTAGGTTTGCCGCATGGCGAGTTCCCTGTAGGGCTAAAAGATCGAGGAATTTTGCTGCTTACGAAAATCTTTCTTAGGTTAGGGGGCTGTCTGAAAGACAGGAGAGGTCCATTATTAAAGGCGCCCTCTAATTCGACGTCATTTTGAAGAATTCTCCACAGGGATCTAAAGTTCTGAAAAAGATCCCTCACGATAGGATGGAAATTGGTGGTGAATCCGTTCAGGAGGGGTGGCCTTTTTGTATTTCAAAAGGTCTTGCCTTGATACTTTGTTGGCTCTCTCCATATTCGTTCTAACGAATTTAAGAGGGTATCCCCTTAGCATGAATTGCTTTGTAAGATCATTAAGTTTCATGTTCAAATCATCACTGTCAGAACAAATTCTTTTGTAACGAAGAGTCTGGCAGTAAATGATAGATTTCTTGGTATGGACTAGGTGGAAGCTGGTAAATGGTATGTATGTGTGCCTGTCTGTGGGTTTGGTAAAGACAGATGTTTGTATGCTGTCATTCACCAAGGATACTTGAATATCTAGAAAATGTATACTTGAATTAGAACATTCAAAAGTAAATTTAATCGTAGGGTGGAAAGAGTTGACTTTCTCAACAAATCTAGTGAGGGAACGTTTCCCATGAGGCCATAAGAAAAAGATATCATCTATGTATCTACAATACATTAAAGGCTTAAGTCTACATTCATCTAGAAATTGCTCTTCTAAATACGCCATAAAGAGGTTAGCATACACAGGGGCCATTTTGGTGCCTATGGCCGTACCATGGGTTTGCAAGTAAAACTGGTCATCGAAGGTGAAGTAATTATGATCGAGAATGAATTTGGTGATGTCTTTTACGTCGGAAATAAAATCAGTGGAAGAGCCATTTCTAGTAAGAAATGTAGTACATGCATGTATACCCTCATTCTGGGGTATATTTGTATACAAAGCTGATACATCCATGGTAACAAGTAGAGTATCGTTAGGGATTTTGCCAATATTATTCAGTTCCTGAATATATCTATATATATATATATATATATATATATATATATATATATATATATATATATATATATATATATATATATATATATATATATATATATATATATATATATATATATATATATATATATATATATATATATATATATATAAATCAAAATTGGTATAGCTGGGAAATCTGGCTGAGGTGAAAAAACTATGTTGACTCCACCGTGATTCGAATTCCTGACCTCCAGCCTTGTAGTGCGGACGCTCTAACCACTGAGCCATGAAGCCAAGTTGGTTTAGCTTGGTTTGGATGGTTCAAATGAAGCAACTCGCATTTCACCTCCTGAGCAAGCGCCTAATTTTTTGGAAAAACACTAGTTCTCGTTGGACGCAAGCCCAACCAGAGATCAAAGCTGATGCTATCCAGCTAAACACAATTATTCATTCGCCAGCGGATCTCCGAAGAGATACAGAAACCTGTGAGAGCAGAGATGAAGTGAAAATAAACGCTGTCGACAACTGCGTGGTATATATAAATTAAAATTGGTAAAGCTGCAAAATCTGGCTGAGGTGAAAAAACAATGTTGATTCCACCGGTATTCGAACTCGGGACCTCCCGCTTACTGGTGCGGACTCTCGTACCACTGATCCATGAATCCAAGTTGGTTTTGACCTTGTTCAAATGACAGAGTGTTCGCCCTAACGACCAAAAATATAAACAACGTTATTTCAATGGCCAGCCATCCGTTCGTGTTAACAGCTAGGTGTCCGTAAATTTGACAACTTTGAAGTAATTGCATCTACTTTGTAAATCTAGGAGGGCGCCCTTGTCCGCTTACGTATTCCTATAGAAAAAGTGTGTAGAAACGTTACGGCGAAACTTTTATTTCGCCCCCAAAAATTTTTCCCCTTAAGGTCGACTTTTCAACAACAACTTTCTCCCTAAGTGCGGAATTAGTGAAATATATATATATATATACATATCTTTACTTTATTCAGTGTCTGACTTCATTATTTTACAATATTTACAGTCATGTTAATTAAACTAGGAATTTTCAGATCGTTCATTCTGTGCTTGTTGTTACATTATACAACTGCTTTTCAATAGTACACAGTACCGTTACAACACACATTTTGAAAAACTTGCACTGAATATCAATTATTTAAATATAAATAACAATAATTTTTTTAATATTTAAGTCCCTCGAGGCTTTGTTAGTGAACAAAAGAGTTAAGCTTAAAGCAGTCATTCAAAAATGAAATTAATATTAAATCATCTAAGAATCGATTTAGGAACATGAAGACTGTAGAATTCCTTTGAAAAAGGAGAAAGAAAAATATATATAACGATAATTGTCTCTACTCTTCTTACACAGGAACACTCAATAATTAATATCAAAGAGGCATCAGAGTATTACGAATATATAGTGAAACGAGACTACTCCATCAACCAAGAAAAATTCCTTTCCACAACTGAGTGAGTTTCTATCATGCAAACACGGAATAAATTCTTCTCAAAAACATTCTAAAATTATTTTTACAAGAATACATTGGAAAAAATCAATTAAAGTAAAAATCCACTGAGTCCTTTACATCTAACTTAAAGGAAGTTTCATAGCTTATTATAGGAGCTTAAATGTTTCCTCAAAAAGCCGGTTCATATCATTGTTGTACTTTTTCTGAGTATAATATATTTGACCCTAAGTAGGAATTTAAGTTTATAAACAAAAACAACAGGATCATGTATCTGGCTATTTAACTTGCTGGAGAAAATAAAATTCTTGCCATGAAGTATGAAGAAATTAATAGGATGAGCAGGATTGTCTATAAACCCAAAGCAAATCATGAAAAGAGAGAAGTCGAAATTCTTTCTTAAGCAGATATGACATAAATCTGACCAGAAACTTTGAATTCAGCGACAAAACCAGAATAAATGTGTCAAAATTTCATCATCCTCTTTAAAAAACGGACAAAGATTTGTATCATTTAGACGAAGTTTATGAAGATAAGTATTTGTGCCTAGAATTCTATATAGGAAACGAAATTGAAGGTACTGCACTTTAGGATTCCTAACAGATGTAAAAGGTGGATAAAAAATACAATTTCAGTCAAAGTCAAAGCAAGGATAATCCTGCTCCCATCGAGTTATAGCTCGTGGGGGTGATACTTTATTAATAATAATATTACTATAAACATATCTTAATGTTTTAGGGGTTGTCATGACTGTTACCAGCCTCTGTTGTGACACAGAAATATTGTCCATGTCACCTAGGCTTAACCTCCAGTGTCTAGGAATGGCCGAAATTATTCCAAAATAAGTGGTGAAAGGTAAAGTTCTAATATGATACTTTTCTTTGAAATCATTATATTCCAAAGCACTGCCATCACTATTAAAAACGTGCTTCACAAGATACACATTGGCAATTTTCAATGAATCATAATAAAAGGTACCACAACTAATTTTAACAAAAGAGTTATTAAAGACAATTTGGTTTACGAAGCTTATTTGGGTATATGGTATGTATAACAAGACCAAGCTTCACAAACTTGTTTAACAAAGATGTTAGGTATGGTTACAATATCATGCTTCTGAAAATTACATCTAAATAGGAAAGGGCCTCCAAATTTTCTTAAGGAAAAATCAAAGATAGTCTTCCAAGGCCTAAAAATATCATCGAGATAGAGTTTAACCCATTTAATCTTTAGACTTTTTGTAAAACAGTCCAGATCCATCATATTCAGACCACCACAGCTAATAGTATTATACATAGTTGATCTTTTAATCTTGTTGGGTTTATTATTCCAAATAAATTTGAAAAAAGGGTGTTCAACTCCTTAAAAAAACTGTCCGGTGGTGTTGGCAAAACGCTAAGTAGGTAGACGAGCTGAGAAATTGCGAAGCTCTTTAAAATGACAATTTTCCCTTTTGGGGTCAAATCCCGAGATGACCAACTGTGAAGTAAATTCTTAATAAGAGAAAGCTTTGGTAAGTAGTTAAGGCGGAAAAAATCATCGGCGTGATCCGAAAAGGAAATCCCAAGATATTTAACTGGTCCAGCGGTAAAAACAAACTTGAAATGGGATAAATAATTTGCGTAAGTGGTAGCAAAGGGGCCTAACGGGAAAAGCATGGTTTTCTCCAAGTTAATCTTTAATCCTGATAACTTGGTAAAGTAGTCTAAGACTTTGGAAAGCTCACTAATAGAATCAACAGAACTATCTGTAATGATCACAGTGTCATCAGCATAATGTGAAATTTTGACATTAATATTGCCAACTGTTATTCCACAAATCTTACTGTTAGATTAAATAAAGTGTAGTACAGCCTTGCCTTACACCGCGGGATGGGGAGAAATACTCAGAAAAAAAAACCATTACTTATTACACAAGATCCACAGTTACCATAACGTGTTCTTATCCATTGCTTAAAGGGGAACAAAAGGCAAGGTACAAGTTAATCTAACCTAAAAGGCCACATCAAACCATTTCCAATGATAAACTTGACGATTTTTGAACCATTTGCATTGTCTTCTATCCTGTTCGAACTTGCCGCACTTACAACACATACAACAGCATACATGCAAGTTGCCATTGATATGCTAATTTCACTGACCTCCGTGACCTGTCACGTACCATGCGCCCAACTCACTTCTCGATCTCCAACTCTTCCACACACACGCAACAGTAGCAGGTAGTACAATACAAATGTACCTACCATAACGCCGATATAATCAAGAACGTCAACGTTCCTAAGTGGAGGAGTCATGAGTGTTACTGTGACGAATTATTTTATTCTGAATTGGCTTACCTTTAGAGAATAGCCATTTTCAAAATACAAATACATTTGTTTGAAATTTCGAAAAACGTTTTTGTGCCTAGCATACTTGTTGAATTTGTGAACTAATTGACTGTTTTCTGCTCATCGAATTATCCAAGTCGTTCGTTGTGTGTGTACTAACGTTACACTGTTTGTGCATACATTCGTTGCCTGTAGTAACGTTAGGCCTAACGTTAGTTATTCAATCAAGCTGATTATAGTAGTCAACCACAAGATGGTAAACGAGGGTCCTAGAGCGTACGATTTTGAACCTGCATTCACTCAGGAGGAACTTGCTCTAATTTTAATGGAAAGAGCACAAAATCAGCGTGAAAGAGTCGTCGAAGAACCAGAATTTGATCTTCCTCAGGAACCCAACCGGTTGCTCAATGACAATTGGTGCCACTGCATGAACTGTAGGATTATGCCTACCATCACGGAATGCCGGTGCTGCCATGAAATACGCAATATAGATGCGTTGATACCTGGTCATGGTTGTATTTCAAACCACGAAGACTTTGAGACGGTTTGTCTGAACAAGGAAGTTCTGAGAGCGGTGCTGATTATGAGAAATGATGTCAGGGGTCATGATGCCAATGTAGAACGGGAGCTAGATAACAAGTAAGTTTGTTCACAAATCACATTACAGCCTAGGCACTCATGAAGCCTGGAGCAAGCTAGGAGGGGGAGGAGTAGGCCTATACCCCACACCATTTCCAAATTTTTGAACAGTAAATTTTTGGTATGTTTCCAATGCCCCCACCACTACATTCCAATAAAGAATGCTGTTCCGGTCCCACAGTAGCTACAGTAGCCCAGCTTTGGAAAGGATTCTATTATGAATGTATCACTTACATTCCAATAAAGAATGCTGCTCCGGTCCCACAGTAGCTAACCCAGCTTTTAAAAGGATTCTATTATGAATGTGGTAGTAGTGCTATTGTGTCTTTGCGATTGCACCTCACAAAAAAAATATGGCCTAGGTCTGGACAACAACAGCACATCATATGGCGTTGATGAGGTTGTTAGTGCAATTTCCAGTCCCCCAATTTCCATCAGTATTTTATAGAAGAAGGGTGTTTCTGACATTCTAGTCTTCAAATTTATTGGGATGTTCACCTTTCTTTAGTTGGGGATTTCAAACTTCGCCTTGCTCCAATTAAGTGACAGCTTCAAATGTAGGCTTATTCTATGGACATTTGTGTAAGTACTGTAATACAATATTACTCCAAGCAGAGCACCATGAAATAATGAAAAAAGTGATTAAATTACAAAATCTGTCAGTTCATCATATTCTATACATACGATATATGTGTCAAGTGTTCAAAATACTGTGTGATGGATGGGCACATCAGTTCAATGCAGATAAAAATCATAAATGTATGATGCACGTACGAGGCTAAGATTGAATATAAATTCATTATGTACAGTAAGAAAGCATACGATGCAAGATTGACATTTATGACTGCAGATTAGAAAGAATCTGTTGTTGGGCCACAACATGCTGTGGGACATCCTCTCGTGAGTCGCAAAATGAAAACATATTTGAAGCAACTTTTTGCATTGTGAGAATGTGAGATCATTGTGGCACTTTGTGAAAAATTGGACCTAGTATCAAGGTTCAAATGGGACCCTTGCTGTTTGAGTGTACTGTAGCAGACCCCACAGTAGCATATTGGGTTCAGCCTCTATGGTATGATCAGAAGATACTGACATCTTCAACATGTTGAAAAGTCATTGGATAGAGGGCTGCTCCAAATGAAGTCATGTTGACGTCTGTTGTCAGCTGTATACAACGAATTAACCGGCTGGCATTCTTTGGATTCTTTTCTTTTGGAGGTGTTGTCTGTAGTGTAAAGGCATCAAACCACTGGCATCAAATGTGATTTTTCAATTCTAAAATCTTTTGTCGGTAGAACTAAAACAAGAATTTCAATTATTGCATGACTACAAATTTTTCTTTGAATCCTCTCTTTTCTTCAGTTCATATAGATATTCAGCATACAGGATGTTCACATACTGGATACATGGAAGACTAGGAAAAGGTGTGAGAAAAGTTGTTCCTTCGTGCTCAGTGAGGAAGATCCGAGAGAAGTTCCCAGACCCACAAGGACAGTACGTAGGGTTTATATATGGTGAGGGGGGGTGAGGAATTGGTTGTAGGCGAAGTAGAGGCAATATAAGTAGCAGGGAGGATAAAATTATAGAATAAAGAACATCGGCAACAAACATTTTTAGATGTGATATGAATTAAGCATTTATTTTGGGACCGGATGGACAACAAATTTTAATGGAACTTCATGTCAAGCTTCAACAATCTTCTTTCGTCTGAAAGTATGTGACAAACTATTAAGGTAATGCCTTTTGACACTTGTGTTGCTCAATACAGAAGCCTGCCAGGCAAGTACCACAGCAATGGTTAACCAATCTGTCTGTATCATTTAGTGTTGTGTTACTAATTGCTTCAATTGGAGAACAGCATTCTTTCGTGAATCTTGCTTTATCAAAGGAAAGCCACCCTGTGCTGTGCTCAACCCATTTTTGCATCAAGTTTCTATTGCTTTCTATTGTTATATCTGTGTATTATATTTCCCATGGTCTATGAAATTGCTGTCATTTGGGCTTAACTCACCTCAAGCCCCTGCACACCTGTGACCTCCTAGGGCACTGTATGTACTGTAAGTGTAATGTATTGCAAAATTGAATAAAAAGTACTTCTCATATTCCAGTCCTGCCTCTAAAACTTACGAGTTGCAGCCAGTTATCCTTCGGGTTTTAGAAACATTATTTAATAGTTAATTCTACTGTATAATTAAAAAAGTGTTAGTGGGAGCCACAAAAAAGTGAAGGTGATTAATTTTTCAAATATTCATGCACTGCATAAATTCTGAATCTGTAAGTGATAACCCAAATGAAAATTTTGTCATAGTTGATTCTTTTTTTAAAAGTGTAACTCAGTTTATGCTACAAACATCCCAAAAATTTCCTGTCAGTACCTTACAGCAATGTTTCAGTAATTAATAAGTACATCATGTAGATACTAAAAACTTCTTGGTTATGGTAGTAGTGCACTAGGACGGTGATCCTTTAGCAATCAATGGCTAAACAATTGCAAGTGAATTAATTCAGTTGGGATTGATTGCAAATCCTGTTTTTTTATAGATGTCTGAATATCGAGAAATTTCTCAGCAAGTTTAAAGTACATTTGAAGCCCCTTTTCCAGTTCGCAAGTAATCGGTGGTAATGACCAGTTGAATGGCATAATTCGACAAGTGCAGATTATTTACTGTATGGAATTGTTGGCTGAATGCCAATTGGCATTCACTCAGTGTTCATACAATGAATCTATGTTACCTTGTCAGCAATTTTCAATAATGTTACTGAATAAAAAGCAGCCACACTTAATCTATCGCAGTTAACTGCTAAACGATTGCAAAATTATGCAAACATGTATGTTTGGTAATTTTTCTAAACTGTTCATCAGCTCTCTTGTGCACTGTGTAATAGTGATCCCTGTCCTCTATGGATAGTGTTGCATGAGGGATGAACAGGGGAGCTGGGACTGAGACAAACTAGCCATAATTGTTCATATATGACTGTGGTTTGGTAACTGCAGCATTGCTACAGTAGATTTAATAGTTTGAGTGTTATCCTATTAGATGATGTTGTGAGCAGTGTACTGAAGAGTGAAGACAAATTTCAGCATGTTACAGTATCTGTATATCCATTGGCAAAACTACTGGAAGCTGTTTTGTTTGGAGGGAATGGAAGAAATAAAGTAGTATGGATAAGCAAAGAAGCTCGTCTCAATGTTGTTTTAAATCTGTTTTTACCACAGTGCTTGCAGATTAAATCCCCCAAACAGGGTTGCAGCCACAGTAGAACGGCTTGAGTGTGAGACACTAAATAGCATCAAGAACTTTATAAAAGCATACTCAAAGCATAGCACCACCATTATTGGAATGGCACATGTGCTGTACACACTGGCAAATTTTATAGTGGACAAAAGAGAAGTACCGGTTCAAATATTTTGATGTGAGTTTGTAGCTCATACTTTAGCACTGGTATTTGTGAGGGTCTGAGTGACCCCAAGTATGGGTTGGCCAAAACAAGTATTGTCAAAACAGCTTGTTACCATCCCTCTCTTACTGTACCATTGTAGCTGCAACTCTGTGAGAAAAAATGATATATCTTATTCACTCTATGGTTTTTTTAAAATCAGCTTTTTTCCCCATAAAATGAGTGGGAGTGTAATTTGGTACATAATGGCTCACAACCACTCCCCGAATTTCCATCAAGGGGGTATATATATGTCCATCCCTCCTTCCAGAAAATGGCCAGCTGAGTTATCACTCAGCATACTGCATACATCATGGCCCTCACTTTAGCTTCTTATCTAGTTAAACTACTGTACATGGGGCTATGTCATTGTTTCGAAGGTTCCATTCCCGAATCTTCGGAACGTCCACATTTTTGGGAACTCCCAACCCTGGGAATCACGAACCTTATCACCGTCAAATCATCGAGATATGTAAACAGGGAACATCGAACTTTGGGAACATTGAATCAGGGGAACATCAGTAGACCCCCTATATGTTACACATTAATGTTAGTGTGTCATTAAATCAATTCCACAACGAGAGCGACCTTGACAACATGACACTTGGTCCGTTCTGCCCAATTAAATTTACATGCGCCTTTCTTAATGACCCAAATGAAGGTTTCATGCAACGGACTTTCATGGCTTCGAAAAAAAGCAATTCTATGAGTGCATTCCAGTTACGAAATCACATGGGACATGTGAAAAATCATAGTCAGAAAAGCATTAGCTGAAACACGTCTCCTAGACTTGAAATTATAAGTGGTTCCAGACTGCAAAGTACTAGCAGGACAGGATCATGGCACCTCTTGCAATATATTGTTGTTGGTTACACCCCTATATTACGACAAATCCGTTACCTCCCAACACAGGCTTTGTTCCTGCATCGAAGTTTGTTCTGATCACTAGATCATGGATTAATATAGACATTGCCGAAACATAGGGGTGTCGTAAAATATGACAGTGACCATTCTTGTTCCTGATTGACACTGATACATCTATGCCAATTTCAAAGACATAGAGAACAGTAAAGAAAAAGGAAGGGGGGGGGTTGGTGGTACAATATGCCCTTTTCTCTCTCCCTTAATTGGGGCTTTGACAGTGTTTCAGGGTTCCGCATTCCCAATGTTCCTAAACCTTGGTAAAATGCATATTTTAGGTAACATCAAATCTTGTGAAAAGTAAACCATGTAACCACCATTGATATAATACATTTGCATGGAACATTTCACAACTTCGTTAAGTTGAACCCTGGGACATGGGGTTGTACCTTTTTAATTCACAGCACACTCAGTTGAAATATGGAGAGAACTATGTGAATCAGCCACAATTTCCAAAACCCCTATATTCTGACAGTCAAATGTTCTGACTCCTCTATTGTGGGTGAGGCGTGAACTGTCGAAATATTGCTTATAGATGTGTTTCCAGTGCATAACATCGCACCGAAAAGTGGTTTTGTGTACTTCATCATGGGTGTCTCTTCGAAATGGGAGAAACAGTTATATCTCACTCGCTTCTTTCTGAATATAAGTTGGTGAAAGTTTCATCATGGAGCTTGCATTTGCTTGAAAAGTGAAGATGAGATTAAAATGATGATAGTTGCAAGGAACTTTGAACCTTATATTAGTTCTGTATGCCACATAGGGGAGTGGTGTAGCTAGACATCTGTCCGGGATGGGGGGGGGTGAATCTCAATTTTCCAAATTTTTCAAGTGTGAACACCACTGTAAGGTAAAATTTTGAATTCTAGGTTTCCTGTAGGAAATGTTAAAAGTTGGTGCATTACTGAGGAATATGTATTCTGGGATTTCACAATGACCATAGATTGTTTCTGAATGTTATCCAAGGCCTAAGAATCTAGGCTTTCGGATGACAAGTCATGAGCTTACATTGAAGAAAATTTGGAATTCATGAATGAAAACTGATGAAAATTACACTGTTTTTAAGGGAGAGAATTGGGAATTTCATGAAAGAAGAGTCAGGAAAGTGACACTGTAGTTGACAGGTGTCACAAATAGCACATTTCTAATTTTTCCACCTTTCAGAGCCAGGGGGATGTTACCCACTGCCTCCCACCAACCCTGTAGCTATGCCCTTTGCAGAGGAGGAAGGGATAGATTTTCCATATGATAACTGGGCAGATCCACTATTGAAGGAACCAGAAGAAAAAATAATAATTTCAAAGAAGAACTAAAGCCATTCAAATTTTGATTTACAAACCTTTATTCTTGAAAAAGTTATTTGTAAGAATTTTCCCCAAAAGATGTAAACAAGTGCAGCTTAAAAAATGTCTCAATCCATCCTTGCTCCTAGCAGATTTTTTTTGTATTTTACAATTGCAACTAGTTCCAACTAAGCTTCTTATATGTAATAAAACCTTAATATAGAGAGTAAATTCATATGCAATATGTTCAAAACTAGAGGAGAGGACAAACTGAAAGCCCCACCCCCCCCCCCCTCTCCCTTCCCATTTCCATGTCAAATGTCCTTTTTGACAAGAAAGGGAGGGATTTCCTTTTAATGGGCCTCAACATTTGAGAAATACAGCTGTCTGGTAGGAAGAACAAAACCTAACACAATTAAATCATGTTCTGATAGATGCACCAACTCGAACAGCCTTGTAAACAAAACTTGAGTAAACATGCAATTCAAATTGAAGATCTAAGAGGAAGTCAGTTTTTCCAAATTGAAAACATCCCCAAAAGAATTCTGATTCACCAAAGTTGCACTAGCACCCCGTTCAATAAAATATTTCTTTTTTGAAATACGTTACATGAAAAAGAAAATGTCATGTTCATGTAAATCTAATCAATACAACTGGCATGCTGTTATAGTTTTATGCTCAAAGTATAAACATACAACATAAGAAAAAATATTGAAGTCCTGAAATATTTTGACACATACTTTGAGAAAGAATAAAAGGGAAATTGTGAGATTAAGCTGTTGCTTCAAAATAAGTCTGGGCAACTGTTCTTGCTCTACTGTTATTGGTCTGCACATGTTTCCCAAACTATCAGATGGCTGCCAGAGCACAATATGGGCATACTTTTTATTTAAAAGTTTCAAATTTAGCATGAAGAACATGTATTGACAGACTGAAACTACATGCCATCATTGGTTTTCTCAATCATTTTTCACCGTTTCAGGGGGTTCAGTTGGTCAGTCGGTTAGTCAGTTAGATGAGAGGGAATAAACGACACACCATTTAGTCGGTTGGAAATTGTTTGAACAGTACCTGCTATGGTATTGCTTCACACGAGGTCAAGTGAACAATATGCACCAGGTTCAGTACGGAGTGATATGGTCTAAAGAAGGATGACATTTGCACGTGCTCTAACATCTTTGTGTACTCAAAGAGGACTTCCTACAGCTATGCAAATACCAGTAAAATTGTTCTCAGCATTTACCTGTGATTGAATATAACTCTCCTCATCTGGAACAGACTGTAATGGTTGCTCTAATGTTTCACATTCCTCAACCTTTAAAAGAAAAAGATATCCTACATTTTAAATCTTTTTTTACAAAAAAACTTGCACATCGTCTTTCTACAAAGACACCATCACATCTACAGTACCAGACTACAAGCACTGAACACAGCTCCCAGGGTGTAGCTAGACTGATTTGAGTGCAGGACTCAAGTAACAAATCCAACCCAACTGTTGAAATGACTACAGGATCAGCTCAAACCACTGTGTTCACCACAACTGGAAAGATTAAGTAGAATTATATCCCTTAGTAGTATCCTTGTGTCTTGAGAGAAAAGGCACACCCCTATATACCACCCTTCACCTCTTATGGTGACTACAGAGAACAACCTGTGATACTTCAAGAGGAACTTGAGGTTAAAAAGTTAATTTTAATGTGTAAAAGAGAAAATAAATTTACACAGGCTGGTGAAACTTGCATTCAAATCGGACACATATTTTATCAAGATATCAAAAAATGAAATTACTATATTAGTAGTCGAAAGTGACTTGAGGGCAGCAGAGTTTATATTACTTCCTCGCTTTGGCAAGGGATGCTCTGTTTCTTTATGTTTTTTAGTCTGTTGTATTGACCCTGATTGTCATAGGAATAGGACTACCATTTGGGGAATAGAAAGTTCATAATGTCCTCATGTCACTTATGCAAATGCAATCTGATAACTTGGGAATGCACTTACTGTACGCTTTATATTTTCTTCCCATCACAAACAACTCCATGCATGAGGTATGCACATACAGACTTTGTGGAATAGATAATGGATGCCAAGTTATTTTAGATACTGTAGCATATACACTTGTCCTGATCAATTGATGACTGGAATGTTAGAAACTTGGAATGACCTTAACAAGCTGCTGGGCATTATTTTATATTACAAAAGGTATAATTAATTTGTTCATCCCTTCAACAGGAGAGTTAGAAGCTTTTAAGGAAAGACCAATAATTGAGTTCCATAAAAAATATAGGTGGAGCTTAATCAAATCTTCCCATCTTACTGTTTGCACAAAAAGCCACAAAAAGTGGTATTGTACCTGTGTAATAGAATGAAAAGACTTCTTCCTCTTTTCTGCAACCTGCTGAGGTAAATGTCCAGCCTTGTCATCACCTTGAACATTGTCCTTCAAAACAAAGAATGAAAAGTAAATCATGAGTAAGGATTGAGTTTTTAAGGGATGCACTTTGGGTATCCAGATAATTAGTCCCATTAGAATTAGCAAATCACTTGAAGATCTTTGAAACTCGAAATTATTGTTTTCTGTAAACCCACTGTTGCCACAATGGCTACTCCAACAAGAATTTTGTCCATTCATGTACCACTTGCCATTTGCCAGAATATCACATAAGAAACTAACAACTGCAACCAAGCACCTCCACATAGGGATGGTTGACTTGGATAAAATATGACATCAATAATACACCCTGTGACTTATTTCCTTAGGTTCAGGGAAATTTTGGTATTTTTCAAAGGCACATTTCATAGACAAATTCATTTGGTTCAAAATGCATTAACAAATTTTCTCTTTCAGGAGGAGAAGCCTTTTCAATATAATATAGCCTTCAGAAAGTAATAATTTTCAAGGTCATGTATTTTTCCTCAGGTGATGCCATCACAACACCTTAATTTGACAAAGCATTCAATTTGTTTTTGATTTTAACATTGCTTTGGAACTTGGAGTATTTAGCAACATTGCTTGCTAAACTAGATCTACATTATGAAAAAACAAACATTCCAACAGTATCACATTTTAAGGACAAATAGTTCATTCAACCATAAGGAAAAACTAAAGGAATCTGAAGCGATGTGCCCACATTACACATCTTTCTGTAGCTTTATTCAAAGTGGAAGTCTTTTTAAAAAAAAAATATTACCAGTCTATATTGGACTATCTTGAGTTTGAATTTTATAGATACCATCTCTTTTTGGTTTGGAGGTCACGTGCTGGACTATTGTCTCTTTCATATGGCACCCAAATGAAAAGTTACAAAAAGATACCTTTAACACATCATATGATCACATACCTTCTCACTGTCAGCTTGTCTTTTTCTTGAACTGGAAGCAACATGTCCTTCCGTTGAAGCGGTCAGGCCAAGGGAATCGATATACTGTGAAAAATAGAAAAAAAAGTGAGAAATAATAAAAGTCAACATCAAGTCTTTTGATAGTCACTCTACACACACTATATTACTGTAAATGTTAATGATATTAGTAAAGGAATATATGGTTGCAGGCCAAACAGGAAAATGCTGTCCAAACTGCAGCCTGTTAGCAAGATCCAAATTCAAATTTCCAACACTATCTTTGTCACCGCTTTGAAATGGAGCTGAGCATGCATTAATTAAGATTTTCATAAAAATTTTTTGTTGTCCTTCGGGCAACTATTTCAATACTTTTACTTGTTCGCAAGAAAATTTGGTTGACAGAAATACTTTTTGCAAAAAACTTTTAAACACAGTAATCATTTAATGTGGTATTGTTCTACAAGAATAAAAATATGTTATTTTTGAGAAACAAAACTCTTGAAGTCTGAAACGTTGTGGAAAAAGCTGAAAAATTCAGTTAGCAGTATAATTCCTTAATCAGACAAAAGCTTTTTAATATATTTGTGACGGAAAATGGTTGTCCATTGGACAACCAACTTTTGACTTTGGGTTGTCCAAATGAAATCAAACAACCAGTCGCGAACTTGATGGAGCCCTGGATGAAGACATAACCATTTCTCATCAGTAAAAGATAATTGTATATTCTAAAAAGTAAAAGCAATTCCAAATACTGTAACAACAAATTAATGCTGGCTATCATGTATCACTGTAAATCTCAGCTACAACGCAAAAGTTTACTTTCAAACTCACTCCTTCCTGTAGCAAGCATCAACACATTCATTTACCTTGTTTAACAAGGTAAAAAAAAAAAATTGATTTAAACCATACTTTTTGTGGTAACCAGAAAGCAAAAAGGCTGAGTGATTCCTTGTTTCTGAAATGTAAGTCTGTTTTTTTTTTAATTGTCAGTGCTCCATAACATTTTTCAAATTGACAGTTCCATAATGTACCCACAATGCAAGGCATCCAAGCTTCGTACATTGAGATCCCTGATGACCTTTGACCACCTAGAACTAGGGTTCTGCTCACTACTGTATATCACATCCACATACTATGTGTGAAAATTTGCAGTATCCAAGACTCCAACTATGAGAAATTGTGTAAAAAATTTGGATCCCTTATGAACCCAAATGACATTTGACCTCCACCAAAAATTATAGGGATCATTTATTCACCATGCACCCTCTACATACCAAGTATCAGGACCCCACAAGTTACCTTTCTTGTAATACTGTGCAAGCAAGCTTTACAAGCTTTGTCACTGCTAGCCCCAAATGACCTCTGACCATCAAGAAAATCCAATGGAACAGTCTACTCAATATGGTCATTTTATAATTGCCTTCAAAATCTTAATCTTATGTTACAACGTAATTCTGTTACTTGATTTTGGACATAAGGCTCAGCTCCTACAAATGTACTGCATGAACTATCGACTGTAAGAGTTGATTCGTTTTATATCAAAGTGATGACTGGTTACTAACATAAGAAAGTGTCCTTCAATTTAATTTGAGTGTGTAAGGGAAGGAGAGATTGGGGAGGTAAGGTAGACCTACCCCCACCTTTCCAAACAAAGGGATGTAAATTCCCCTCTCTACTAATTATGACCTAACAACTTACAGAAAATTTGTTCTCTTGCAGGGAGTTGCTTTCTTGTGAGTCCTAAACCTAAGGAACTGTATATGACCTGCGAAACAAACATCCTGTGTGTATTAAATTTATTTGATGCTTTTGTAAGGTCTGTTCCCAGACTGACTTGTCCCATACTTTGGCATAAACAAAAGCTGAGTTGCTAGTTGATGTATTCATGATTTACCACAAATCAATAATGGTGCAACCCTTGCACCTGGTTTCTGTTTGACAATGGTGCACTTTACAGAAACTTCATTGTGTTCATTTACGGCCTTTGACAATGGTCACTCCCTGTAGTTTTATCTTGAATTTCGTTTGCAGTTCCAAACATACACATGGAAGCTATTTATTGCAGGTTACATAAATAACAAATGCATTTTACCCCCTGTGACCTAAATGTGGGCTAACTAATGGGCTCTTTTGCATTGTACATCCAAACTTTTTACTGTTTTATTATTTTGATTAAACAGCATGACGTTGAACTGCATCCAGTGTTTGGCTTCTACAGTATTCTGTTCAGCCAGTCTAGAGCAGGACCACACATGCTTGCCCTTTACAGGGCATACTTGTCCATTTGGGACGTTTAGCTCCTTAAGGGAGCAGGACTCCTCCGGGAGTAAATGTTTGGTTTTCACCCCTTGGCTCTTCGCCAGAGAGTGGGGGGGACTTTTAGAAAAAAAGAATGTACATCCAAACTTTCCATTGTGAGATTGTAGGGTTGGAAAATGGTTGGGTAAAGAATGAATACTGGGTGACTGAGGGTTTTGCACATTAAATGTAAGCAATAAACACTTCAATGACAGCTTTAATTGCCAGCTTCTACCATTTTTAGTTTCTAACATGAGATATCTGTGAAATAACATCTGGCATAGTTTTATTCAGAGGGGGGGGTCCCTGTGTCCTGAAAAATGTGGGTATAACCCCTCTTCTTTTCATTTCCAAAAAAATTTGAAAATTGTTTAATTTATTGGTTCTTACTTTAAAAGAGGTCACTCTCCCATCAACACAAATGGCCCTTAATTAAAACCCTTCAAATTGCACCTTAAAGGTGCCTTGGAGTAAGCTTTCATCCCCTCAAACCCAGTTGTAATTTGAATCTAGGACAACATCAATTTAGAACCCCCCCCCCACCTCTTCCCTTTTATTTTTGTTTCTAGTAAAATCCCTGACACTTGTTACACAATACACAAAGATACCAAAAGTTCTGCTTTAACTGTGCAGTTGTTTGCTAAAATACACTGATAGATTTTAAAATGCCCTAGCACAGTAGAGTGTAATTTGATGATCATGCCATATTACGAAAAGTCTGGCAAACTTGCACCTCAGCCATGGATTCGCAGGAAAACTGATGACTTTGCATTGTAGTATACTCTACTGATTTAAATTCAAATAGGGTTGCTTGTCTTGTAAACATAGCACTAATGATTACCCAAACATTAATGATAACCCACAGCTTTCTTTTGCACCAAACCTAGCTAGCATGTAACCTTGCTATTGGATCCTGAATGATGGTAGGCCTATATTCCGTGTATCCAAGAGCACAATGATTGAATGACATGGCATGCAATATATGATTATGAATGTTAGTTTCTACCTATTAATTGTTGCTCCTCAAAAATGGTGTTTTCTGCTCTTTTAAATTTCAGCAAAATAGGGGTACCAAAAGCAATGAACAGGAATGTAACTCATGTTTTTAATGTGCCAAATAAAGATTGAACCAACCTTCAAGTTTTCTTTGAAGTTAAGCGTTAAGCATTATCAACGTATTGTCAATTTGGAACAGTACAAATCACTATTGATATATGTTGACCTCGTCCAAAGCAACATACAAATTGCATACTTCAGTATACATGTGCCAGCATTTATTTTTCATGTATACCATTACTTATTAGGTGCTGCAAACAACTGCTAGAACATATAGTACGCAACTGCCAATAGAATAGACAAATGGACTCCACACCAGACTGGACCTAGACTTATTATGTTGAAGGCTAAGTAAACCAAGGCTCAGACTTTGCCGTTACGTTTTCAAAGGGGTCTGTTAGTTTCAGGACCCGTTGGTTTAATCCCCTACAAGAATTTATTTTCCTCCTCTACACAAATTAAAATTCAAGGGAGGAAAATATTTGGTTGTACGATAATTATTGAAAGTTACGAAAGGTACTGTTTTAATTGCAAAACAGATATGCTAGGCTACACAGTAAGTCTTAATGACTTATGAAGTTGTAATTTAGTGTTTGCCTCAAATGGCAAATGTAGGTCCCCAAGCTTTGGTTTAACTTTAGACAAGATGTAGGCCACATGATTTCAAACGCTACATAGCTAGACCTCAAATCTAAATAAAAAATTGTACATTGACAAACCTTTTACGAAAATATGAATAAAATGTCAAATTATGGATGTTGTTTTCAAAGACATAATGTCATCAAATGTGTATCACATCATTCCTCAATGAAAAAAGAGTAGGGGAGGAAACTAACATTTTCAGGGAGGAAACTAACGTTTCATATCGAAGGAAAATAACGGGTCAGGAAACTAACGGTCTACACAAACACCATGAAATATAATTTTTCAGTGAGAAATTTAAAATGTTCTCCAGTCTTTCTACATATTGCACTGTTGTTTTGACCTTTGATTGGAAAGGGTAAGCCCCATAATCATGATGGAATTTCAACACTTCTTCTGGCCCTTACATTTCCAATCACAGAGAGGGAGGGTAGGCCTTACTTCAAAGAGGTGGAAAGTAACTGACCAGGAAAGGTTAGGCCTCATTCAGTTGAATGTGTGACTTCTGAAAGATTTCTACAATTCTCTCTCATATCGATGCATAAATAATGTTGTAAGTTATCCACCAGGAATGAATAAATATACAATACAAATTGATGTGTGTCGATGTTGCTAGCTAAGCTAGGCTAGGCCCACCATCGGATCAATTTTATCTCACATTGCTTGCAAAGATATATTCATTAAGTAATCCCTCCTTGGGCTGTACAATCCGAAGCAGAATGTTGACTAGGAATTTGTCGATAACTTGGCATTGTATTCGATATCGCAAAAGGAGTTTGTATTGCATACGGCATAGACCTTACTTAGGTATCGGTAAAACTAGCGTTAGGCTATACCTATACTGGTAGTAGTTATGCGAGAAATTTACGATGGCGATACGTCGCTAATTTTTTACAAATTACTCACCTTTCTTGCAATACTGGCAGCTATTCTGTTCACACTAGATTCTCGTACTTTGAGGGCCGGCCGATGGATAAAAATGCTGGGTACAGCGTCTGGTTTCAGAATTTTTCGGGGTTTTGTTCCCATTACTTTACTCCGTATATCTTCCACGAAACAGTCTTCGGTAAAGTGGTCCTCACATACCACATTGAACCGACTACTCTTCACGGATATTGCGTTTAGCCATTTTTTGCAAAGTTCAGGATGGGTCTCGGGATTTGGAATCTGGAAGAAACTGTTTTTGTCCCTTCCAGTATGGTTTGAACATCCGAAAGCTTGGCAATGAGGTATCTTAGCTGATCCCGAAAAAGTTCTTTTCCAATACCTTCAACGTGCAGTATCACAATACAACTATGTCAACAAGAAATGTGAGTTGGGCGCATGGTACGTCACAGGTCACGGAGGTCAGTGAAATTAGCATATCAATGGCAACTTGCATGTATGCTGTTGTACAGTGTTGTATGTCTTGTAAGGTTAGATTAACTTGTACCTTGTCTTTTGTTCCCCTTTTAAATCATTACCAAAATTAAAGAAAGTCAAAACATTTTGAATAAAATCTCAGTCTAACATATCAAAGGCTTTTTCATGGTCTAAAAACATAAGGAAACCAGGTATAGAATTTCCATTACAATACTAAAAAATATCAAATACCAATCTCAAGTTTTCGGTAAAATTTCTGTTGTTCAAGAAACCAGTCTGTTCGGGACTGATAATGTAATTCAGAACGTCTTTAAGTCGTGTGGCAAGACAATTAGCTGCAATTTTGTAATCAGTATTCAGTAACGCTATAGGTCGCCATTTTTTTTTTAGATAGCGATTGTCTTTGTTTGGCTTCGGAATTAACTTGATAATAGCCCTCCCCTGCTCATCAGAGACTGAAGAATTGTTAAAGGCATAGTTAAGTGAATCGACGATATTAGTACCAATATCATTCCAGAAAACTTTGTAGAATTCAGGAGGGAGTCCGTCAGTTCCAGGAGTTTTATTTGATGATAAGGATTGTAATGCCCGACCACATTCTTCTATAGTAAAGCGTCCTTCACTATAAACAGACTGCTCATCGGAGAGCTTTTCGTGATCAAGATTCAGTGTTGCATTGATAAGGGGAGATGAGTCCAAAGAATGGTCCTTTGAATAAAGCTAACTGTAAAAAACTTTCGCCTCTGACAAAATAGACATGTTATCAGTAATAGTTTTCCCTTGGTCATTTGTAATAGCTGTGATAGTATGAAGCACCTTGTTTGTTCTTTCTCAATTAAAAAATATTTGATTCTTTTCCCCCATCCTCAAGGCAACGAGCCCTTGACCTAATAATAATCCCCATTAACCTGTAATCGTCAATAGCTTCATGTTTCTGTCTTAGCTCATTTAAATTTTTATAAACCTCCCCAGAAAGATTGTTATTACAACACTGCTCAATTATTAAGGTCACTGATACTCTTAACAAGTGAATGTTCATACTCATTTCTCCTTTTAGTTAACAATCTAGAATAATTGACTGACATTGCTTTGATTTTGAATTTTAAAAAATCCCACAATAGGCATGGATTAAAGGAAGCCTGTGAAAGGAGAGTCTCATCAATAGTATTTTTTATTAGCTTCACATAATCCTGATCATCTAGCAAGGAAGTGTTCAACTTCCAAGACCCTCTACCTCTCACATTTCCTAAACGAAGGGACAAAGTAACACTAGAGTGGTCAGAGCCAAAAATTGAGACAATATTTACATTTGAGATACTAGTAGATAACTGACGTGAAATTAAGAAAAAATCAAGTCTACAATGAATTGATGTGTCAGTGTTATAATTCCAAGTATAATTTTTTGCCTTAGGATTACGGTCACGCCA
>CM074197.1:37773967-37953967 GCA_037179385.1 Holothuria scabra
TAGTGGGTGATAAACTTATTTTGAGGTGCTGTTTGCTGGAATATTGTCAAGATATTGTTGCAGAAAAATTTCAGATGTAAGTAAGAAACATTTCTTTAATCTCCTTGCTCTTGCAGGGAAATTTGGCTGAGATTTCAAGATTTTGAAGCTAATTGTGGTGACCTAAACAGTATCTTAAAGGTGGAGAAAAGAAGACTAACAGCTTTTAAAGATGTAAGTGAAATATTAGATTATATTTTAAGGATGTAAGTGAAAGATGGGATTATATATTTACATTTAAAGCAAAACTTTAATTGTTAAAATTTGTTCAGTTTGAGGTTGTGGGGAGTTCTTTAGATGTGATTTAATGACTCATCAATACAAATGTGTTATATATTGTCAACTAGATGAAAAAGTGAAGTTTAAATATGATTTTAAATGCAGTTTAAGTTCAGGTTGGGTTTAAAATACATGTCAAATATAGTGCAAGTCCTTCCCTGTAGCTGTCTCTTAGTACAGGTATGACAAAACCTCGGCATATTGTACAACCCCCAGTCTTGGGGTGGGGGTTGCATAAAGTTAAAAGTGACTACTGTTCCTTGTCTGCTGACTGCCAGAGACTAGAAAAATCTATGCTCCCTTAACAAGGGTGCTATCAAAATTATCATAATACAGATGGAGTACCACTTAAGTAAAGTAAGTATCACATGTCTGGACAGTTAGCCTAAATAAGCCTAACGGAAATAAATGGAAATAAATGGAAATAGACTGATTAACACTATGAAGGAATATTTATCACAGCTATAAAAACAATCTTTTTGACCAGTTTCTCTGTAAAAAGTAGTTTTTGTGTTCCACTTTTATTGCTGGATTCACTAATAGCCATTAAGATATTTTAGCTTGGTCTTAGCAAATATGAAAACACTCCTGAATATTTATTAGGTAGATTGCAATCTATGCATAAATTAAGGAAAACTTTTTTTTTAATTGCTCATCTTTGTGGGTATTTATATCCAACTGCATGTATTTTTAGAAGAAAAATAAAAGAAAGTTGCAATGCATTTTGTTATATTTTAAGGAAGATGAAGTTTTTTCTTCTTGTTAAAAGTTTTTGCCTTCTGTTGGAATGAACTGCATGCATGCTCACAATAGTTATAAAAACTGATCATATGTATTGACCACAATTGACAAACTTAAGAATGGTTCAGTTCCACCCTTAATGAACAACCCAGCTTGAATGTATAGACCTCTGCAAATGTGATTTGTAGCTGCACCAGGAAAATCTAAAAGTGAAGACTTGTTACCCTAGACTTAATTTCAGCTGCTCCTCAGGAAATTAAACAGTGTGTAAAGTGTGCTATTTATTTGACACTTCAATAGATTTATTTGAGCTTCCATTCTTCAGGTAGATGTGTACAAAAATATCACACTCCTCACAGTGCTTTGACATGATTTAATGGTGTGATCGCACTATCATACCTCAAAATGCCAGTTAATTTGCTACTGCACAAGTTGTGAGCAGTCTTGGAATAAATCGTTAAGATACAGCTGTAATATTTATTTAGTTACAGATAATTAGGTAGATAAGTGTGTTGGTTTACTCACTATGAATCTGCTTGCAGCTAGTTATTGCAGTATTTTTGTGTTTACAAAAAAATCATCCTGAAAATTCCATATGATCAATTTTTGACTCAAACATTCATACTTGCATATAGGGAGACAAGACTTTGCACAGCTTTGCCCTCAGAAGTTAAATATATCTTTTAATTTTTATTTTTTACGTTTCTTACCAGGAGTTTCAAAATAAAGAAGCCGCTTTATTGGTGGACAGACATCGTTTCCTTGATTTATACCCCTGCACTCAAGCAGAACTTAAAGCTCTTGGCTACACTGTAAGTAGCGTAATCAGGGACCGCGGAGACGGGGGCTAGGGGGCTTTAGCCCCCGCACTTTTTTGCTGTGGGCATTTTGGACCGCCTTAAACTGCATTTATTTTATTGGACATATTTGGCCGCTTCGATGATTAGCCCCTACACTTCAAAATTGGCTTCGCAGCCTCTGGTAATAGGTGCAAGGTATTCCTACGGGACGCGCTTGTTCGTTGAATTTGTACACACCATGCACAGCACAGGTTTTCAGTGTGTCATGCATAGGTGACTTTCAACTTGTAAGGTCTCAGAAGTCAAGATGAGGTTCATGTCTGCCAGGAAGTTGGGCTAAGCAGAGTTAAGGGGATCAGTTGTGTTGGACTTTTTCTAAATTCTGGCTAACGGGCATTTCCTGAAAAGCATTCATGGAAGCTAGTTTGTGATGAAAATTTGGGGATTTGTAATATTTACCTGTTATTAATTATGTAATATCCAATATATAAAATTCACTCACACTTGATAATAATCCCTAAATTCTATTGGTTCATTACTGTCAGGTGATCATGCAATATCCTGCAATACACCTACAGCAATAGATCAATATACTCAACTTACACTAATCTGTTTCACCTGTAAATTTGCTGTTTAAACTGCAAAATTAAGTCCATTTTTTTGTCTTTTATATCAAAATGTTATTGTGTGTGATTGAACAAGATTAAGCAAATCTAGAACTATGCATTAGATTTACTGATTAGGGTTTCTTGCTTTTTCTACATTAGGCCTACGAAATTACAAATAGTTTTAAAATGCTGCTGCTAGACTTGCTTGTCACTCTCACTCAGAAGTTCTGTCACGTTTCACCAATTTTAAATGATATCTATTAGCTACTGGTTTCTTGCAGAATTGGCTTTAAGGGAATTTTGTTTGTTGTTAAAGCCCTTAACCCTTTACCGTTGTGCTCCAATCGGGGCATATTTGCGCGCCTCGGGAGTGCACACCCCTGCATCGGCTTCCATAGGCGATTGACCCTGTGACCTTCAACTATTGTCTCTCCTGTTGTTGCGTCCAATTTTTGGGTAGCTACTCACAGTTTCGAGCTTCGTGTGAAACAGTTAAGATGGGTGACAGCTGCGCTCTCCTGTATGGGTCCAAAAGGACCCAAACAACAGTAAAGGGTTAATGGCCTGGCCCTTGTTTATTTTTCCAGTCTATTGTTAAAGAGGGAGGGTCTAGAATACCTGCTGTGCTATGTCTGGGCAATTCATTTTATTGTTCCTCTATATAATACCTGTTTTGGTGAATGTTATTTCCGTATGGCTGATCCTCGCCAATGATATTCTCTCCTGGCTGATCTTAGGTTATGTCCCTCCGTTGGCATTTTTACATCTAAATTTAAGACATACCTTTTCAGACAAGCTTTATGTGTAGTTTTCTTTTTCTTATGTTTTTATCTTGTTCTTTTCTTTGGTTTGTTTCGTGTTTTATTGTACAGTGTGACAGATTATATTTTTTTTTTATAGTTGTGGTGCTTTATAAATTTTATTAATAATAATAATAATAATAATAATGATAATGATAATGATAATGATAATGATAATGATAATGATAATGATAATGATAATGATAATGATAATGATAATGATAATGATAATGATAATGATAATGATAATGATAATGATAATGATAATGATAATGATAATAATAATAATAATAATACATG
This sequence comes from Holothuria scabra, assembly GCA_037179385.1. Lineage (NCBI taxonomy): Eukaryota > Metazoa > Echinodermata > Holothuroidea > Aspidochirotida > Holothuriidae > Holothuria > Holothuria scabra. The sequence continues at coordinate 37,777,535 of CM074197.1, forward strand.
TACTAGGGCTAGTCTCTCTCCTCTCAGGTTTACATTAACCCTGCATCATGCCTTGTCTAGTGTGAATGAACTTTCCGTAGTTGCTCAAGTAACTATTTGTTGTATTAATTATTAGACGCCTGGAATGGGATGTTAGAGGTAATTGAACATCAGGGAGATATCACTTCTCCCTAACTGTGCTTTCTTTCTTTGATAATCTATTTATGAAACATCTTTAACAAACTGTTTCATGGAAATAAGCACAGGGGATTACCATCTACCAACTACTTGTGTTGTAACACTTGATTGACTCTATTTTCAGTAGTAAATCTAAATAAAGGCCAATTTAAAGGGCCAAACCTCTCACCCCAAACTACAATTTTGGTACAGGGGTACGGAAATTCTCAATTCGCTCAGCCCTTTGATTGACAGCTAATTCAAACAATGCAGAATACCAAAGCTTATGTTATACAGCATGAACTGTACTGAGAGTGTTTTAATTATATAAATTGAGTTTTTCTATACTCAACTTGAAGCAATAAACTGAGATTATATCTGGATGAGGATGAATTTCAGAAAATTGTGGGAGGGGCTTCAGTATGAAGGTTAGGAGAATTGGTACTGTTTGGGGTGAGAGAACTGGGCCTTTAATTACCAAATTGTGTTATTCATTCTGACAAATCTGATATAAATGTACATTTTAAATTTATAAGCAATGCCCAGATAATTGCAAATAGGCAAACAATGTGAAGATTTGGTATTTGAAGTATGCAAGTAACAGATCATTTTCAGCAGTTACAGCACATACAAATGGTAATAACACAGTTCAGATCATACTACATAGCATAACGAGGATGTTCTGATAAAATAAAAGGGCCTAGCTAAGACCTTGTATGATCACCATGGTATACCTTTTCAAGCAGTAAGCAAGGTTCACAGGGCTTTGGATGGGCTAGAAAATATTTCATTGAAAGAATTGAAACTATCTGGGATGAGGATATTTTTCCTTCAAGACAACGATACTTGAAGCTTTGTAGCTTCTAAGATGCATTTTACCTTGCCCTTGTAATATATGAAAGAAGTTTTAGTGAAATTCAAAATTTAGTCCTATGTTCTTGTTTGTCTTTGAAGGATCTTCTGGCCAAACCCTCATCTTTACCAGTAGCAACGATAAACAGCTCAGATGCAGCGGTGATCTCTGAGGTGGTGATGGAGGAGGAGGAGGGAGAGAAGAAACCCTCCCAGGACTTCCCCAGACCAGACCTAAACCAGATGTTACCCTTCAGGCCAAGATCACAACCACGTATGTAACTCCTTTATTCACTGTTTGGGGCAAAAGTTCTCAGCCTAGGGTAAATTTAACCCCAGAGGATAGCTTAGGTTACTCTGGCATGGCGAACGACATAAATGCTTAGTAATAAATTTTGAATTAAAAGAGTGGGGCTGAATTTTAATAGCACCCAGATGCAATTGGGAGGAAATGGCGTGGTTTAGTTGATAGCACATCCAAGCCTCTCTCTCTCTCGCTCAAAAGGTCTGAATTTGATTTACAGGCTGGGTCATACCAAAGACTTAAAAACTGGAACCTACTGCTACCCCACAACTGGAAAAAGGCTGAGGGCCCTGCTGTAGACGAATACGATTAGCCCTTTTGTTTAGTGACTGTAGGCAGCCATTAGTGGGATCCATCAGGCTTAAATTGTCTTCATTTATTGTCTACATGAATTTCAAACCCTCATATTCAGTAAAATTTAGGAAATCAATATACAATTAGTCTGCATGCATCCATGATACAGTTAAGGAAGGAAATTGAAAAATTGAAAGGTGATAGACCCAAGTTATGGTCAACTGAAATCAGACCATCACTTGCTGTCTGGATTTGTCTATATCGAACGAGAAGGTTACAAGTCAAAATGCAACCCCTAACCAACTAAACATAACCCTGCTTCATAACATATGTGTAGGGTAGGGTTGGGATGTAGGAAATATTAAAGTTTACATTTCAAGAGTAACTTTGAAATTTAGATGTAAAGCATTGAATCGCACTGATTAAAAGTAAGTTTTGGGCCTATGTGTTGGATATTTTGATTCTCTCAGTGCAAGTGATGTTATGTAATTAAAATAAGTCATAAGGGCTACGTTGCTCTGAAACAAAAGTTTCCAAACGGTTTTGTCTTAAACCCTTTTGCTTCAGAAGGGGTTTATCCAGCCATACTGAGCTATGTATTGTATTACGTCTACACAGTTGGTATGTATGGGTTCAGCAAAATACCTAATTTCCAAATACCTTATTTCCAAAAAGCAATTACAAAGGATTGTGGGATAGAGTTTTGGTGTTTGTCATTTTTGTCAATGGCATTTTACTGTGGTGAAAATTGATGCACACCCAAAACCATATCCCACAATTCATTTTAAGTGCTATTTGGAAATAGGTCTATATTTTTGCTCGCTATGCAATAAGAGGATGCATGTGCATAAAAATATCCCCTCTTGAAGCTTATTTCATGACCAAAATACAATTACACACCATAGGTTTATAATGAGCTATACCAGGATGCAGCTGAGTGCTATGAACCATATGTATATAGGAATGGTAAATTATGGTGAAAGCAGTGAAAATATTGGTTGAGAAGGGGCCAAAAACATCAACAAGAACGAATTTCATGAGTTACCGTATCATAGATGTTAATATCAGACACATAGCTGATACCAGGATGTAAAGCCAATCGTTTGACAACATAATTGATGAAAGGACTCTGATGTGTTTAAAGCCATAGGAAGTTATGGGCTTGCAGTGTTGTGATCTAGTCACTTGAGCTCAAGTCTCAAGTCACCTGGAGTCACAAGGAGTTGAGTCTTGCAGCATTTTGAGTCTGCAGCAGTTCTAGCCAAGTCAAGTCTTTGACTCTAGTCATTACAACACTGGGGGTTTGAGACAGTGACTTTCTCCACCACAAGCAAAGATAAAATTCACGTATTGGGAAAGAGCTGTCACATAATTTCCAGATTTAGTCTGCCATAACATGATGTGATGAATCCTAACATATTTATTTTTTTCTTGTGGGGGGGGGGGTTATGTTGAATCATTTTGCTTGCAAGGTAAAAGCACCTCTGGCTCTTGATAGCACCCGCTGTAAATGACTGACATCACTAGGCTGTTTGATTAGTCAATATTAAGTTTTGACAACAGGTTATCCTTTGACATCTGATAAAGGATGTGCGTTAAACTTGCTTGACTCAGTTTAAGTTGAATCAAACCCTCCATTTAAATATACTTCTGTTTTAGGCTTTTACAAACAATTTAACTCTTCACACATTTCAGGAGTTGGTGCTCATATTGTTGCAGGAGGGGAATTTCCCTTGCCACCATCAGCCAGTCATGTCCTCACCTTGCTACCACCACCCCTCTCTTTTCAAGTAAGTGTGTTTTAAAGCTGTGTAGCATTCATCATGTTGTATCTTAAAATGTCAGTTGGAAGGAGGGTTAGACAGACCTGCCCATTAGTACATGAGAGGAAACTTCCCTAAGCTCATTTGAAAAAATTGAGGTACTCAAAGCAGAAAAAAGATAAATCATGAGAGCCACCACTGCTTTTGTGTTCAGTGTCATAGAAGAATAAAATCACACTGCCTCTGTTGTGCTGGTGACTGGACATTTCCTGAGTAGCTTCATGGATCAATGCACTCACACAATACTCCACTGAAATTGACTTAATCCATGTGCCTGCTATGGCGGGTACCAAATTTGAAAAGTAACTAAGGGACTTTTCCCAGCATGTACCATTTTGTCGTATTTAGTTTCTTAAATTGTTCAAAATACAGGGTTTTCATCCCATAGAATATGATTAACCTTAGTTGTCTGGTTCCATCTTTTCCTGCCCCCAGCATCTTATACCTCACTGATGTTACATATATCTTTAATTCCTTTTAGGGGCCTTTTGTTAGAGTGGATGAACTCATGAGGCTGCTGGCAGACTGCACTATTCCAGAACGTAAGTTGGTATCTGTTTCGAATATAATAACCTGGACATAGAAAAGTTGTTCCTCTAAATAATTGACACAGAGTTGGATTATATGTAGGCTTCAGTACCCTAGTATTACAGTGAAAGTTAAGAAACTGCAAAAGGCAGACAAGCTCTTCCCATTTTACTTCTTTGCATAGAGGGGGGCTTTAAGGGTTAACAGTTATCACACATTTTAACCTGGAGATATAAGCTGGTTAAATAGGGCTTTAAACATCAAAGATTGTTAGGAGCTAAAGCAAAAAAAATTAAAAATAATTGAAATTTCAAATGTAGACACTCGTGATTTGTCCTTTTTAAGGGCTTAATCCTCTCACACCAAACAGTGCCAGTTCTCATCACCTTCTTTCTTTAGCCCCTCCCATAATTGTCTCATTGCAAACTTTGCTCACATGAAGGCTTGACAAGTCTGCTTGTTGTGGGTTTTCAAGAAGTAATCTGGAACACAAATATTTTTATGGCCAACTCACCTTCAGTGAACAATTATATCAGTACATTTTGAAAAGAGTAGTCCATATCCAAATTTAGTTTTGATAAGTTAAAGAGGGACATAGTCTAAGCATTCTGGTGAAATTTTTATTCATTTTCCATGTTTGGTTCTCGAGATATTTGCAATTGAATTTGGCAAATTTTCTCCATAGAATGAACTTGAAGCAAACAAGGGTGATGCCATGGATTCACATTGTTAATCTTTTGTTTTTATTTACAATTATAATTTACCACCAATTTTATGCAAATAAACTTTGATGTATTGATACCATAGGTACATCCATAGGAATGAAATTTTGAAAACTTTGTATGCCTTAGGGGCAAAATAGCATCCCTAATTAATTCAAGGTCAAACTGAAAGGATGAAAAATAGAGAAAAACAAAACAATGGCCAACTATGTGTATCCATGACATCACACCTGATTGCTTCAAGTTCACTTGCTATAGAAAATGTGCTAACTTCAATTGCTAATACCTCAGGAACCAAACATGCAGAATGATTCAAACTTTCACCAGAATGCTTAGAGTATGTTCATCTTTAACATATTAAACATTAATTTGTCTTTGGACTATTATTTTAAGGAACCGAATTAAAAAATTTTAAATCTATGATTACTAAAAAATAAGTTCTGTGGAAAAATTAGTATTAGAACAATCTCAGAAGCTGCAAAATTGGTTAGGAATTGGTGAAATAATTGATGAAAGTTTCCATGGAAAGTGCCACTCAGCAATGGGCAGTTGTAAAGCAAACAAGTCGTTTTGTACCTGGGGTTTTGTGACGTCAAAGTATCGCCCAGTTTGAAGCATAATCACATAGTTTAAGTGTCAAGTCTTCACGCGAAGCAATTTTCCTATGTAAAATTCTTTCTCATCCACACACAATCTGAGGTTATTGCTTCAGGGTGAGCATACAAAACCCCAATGTTTAATCAAAACACTCTCAGTTCAGTTCATGCTATGGAATATATGCTTCAGTACTCTGCATTCTTTGAAATAGCTGTCAATCAAAGAGCTGATCCAATTGAGAATTTCTGTGGACTACTACAAAAATTGTTGTTTGAGGTGAGAGGATTAGGCCTCAAAAATTTATAAACTTAATCTTTGCTGAATTTTCAAACCTTTGCTGGTAAGATTTGAATTTTTATTTAGTTTTTGAGACTTTCATGTTTTTCCAATGTTCCTGCAGCTAAACCTGAAGAGGTCCCCATCACTAACGGCAATCCTGAAGGGGGAGACAACAGCCAGGATTCAGATGCAACAAAGAGAAAACGAACTGCGGATGATTCCGGTAAAACCAATGAGGATTCAGACGACGATGATAATTCCCAGAAAGCACCGGTTCATGATATTTACAGAAGTCGGCAACAAAAGCGAGCAAAGTAGACATGGCTGTGATTGGTTTGTATGAATAAAACCTGAAGCACCCCACCATGTGTGTGTTGTCGTGAGATAGAGGGCAGCCATTCATATTCAAGAACAGAAGAAGAGTCAATGTAGAGGATAGGTGTACTAGTTCTTACAAACAGTTCATGAAGTACCCCACCATTTTAATCACTTCTGCTCTTATGTAGTCAGTGCTGATGGAGGACAGATTAAAATAGTTTTGTGCAGGATATTCTTCACATGTTAAGACTGAGTAACCTGTAACAGTCACTTTTTGGTGATGGCAAACCTTGCTTTGCTGGTCAAGGTATTTAATATCTGCCAAGCAACAATAAAATTTGGTTTGAAGGTATAAAGGATAGAGGGTAGTCGTGAAGCATTTTACACCAGGATGCTATTTTGAAGTGATGCTGATTCTTCTCTCAATGTGAGTAGCTTTTCTGTTTAAAGTTGTTGTACTTAGGCAAATCAAGAAGTCAAGCTGGATCTCTCTCAGCCAAACCACAACTGCTGCAGCTTTGCTTTAAACATCACACTAGCTGCCTTTCCATATACCCGTGATCCGTCCTACGTCATCCGTCATTTGACATACGTCAAATCTCTTTCCATAGATATGGAAGGCCGATACAATTTTTATCTCAATACATAACATGTATTGAGATATTGTCACACTAGCTGGTCAGTAACTGTAGCTGAAATTGCCTAAAACTTCCTTATTTTGTGGCATTTTATAACCTTATCTTAACAGCAAGTACTGTCGACGTTTGGGAATCAAATGTTGTGTACAGGATGTGAACATGTTGATTTTGTTGGGATATTTTGGCTAATTTAGTGGGCAGATGCTAGTGAAATCCATTTGTTTTCTCATTTCCCATAATCCCTAGCGTACCTTCGGTCTGGTACGAACTTGTGTTTAAGCAACATCGTAACGCAGGGTTGTCTGCGATATACTATGCAGCTGTACACCTACAAGGCCTGCAATTACCATACCCGTTCCTTTGCTGCCAGTGCCAGTATAGTATCGCCATTGAGCCTTGTATTCTGCTGTGAAAGATATGTACAGTCAGGGTTACTTTGCCGAGGTAACCGTTCGGTATTTGGACTTTTCTTGTATCTGTCAGTAGGTAGATAGAAGGGCAATTTGTAAACAAGTTTCTGCTCGTCAGGGTGACCCTGAACCCATACGTTGTTTTAACCGTCTGTGAGGCATTTGTTCATTGTGTACAGCATTGAGCATAGAAAGAGGATCTCGCAAATTTCAACGATGGAATACCACAAAAAAGTTCGCCATTTGAATTATTAATGGGTGGAAAGGTAAATAAATTAACGATATTCTACAGTGACGATTCTTGTCTGAAGGAAAAAATTAAAACAAAGTGTCTAACTCCCTAAACCTAAAAATCTAAGCCCAAAATGTATGGTGCGATTCAGCAAGTGAGCTAAAACTAGTTACTGCATACGTTTATGCTAGTCAGCAGTAGCCTATACTTTCCTTTCACAAAGCAGTGTCGAGTAGCTACTGAAAAGGGTCGACAAAAATCCACGTGGCCAAGAACATCGAAAATATTCACAAGGCATGTGTAGTAGTCCCTTATACAACAATGAGCAATACTTTTTCAAACTTTAGATGTAAAGTTTTTGTTTACGATGTAATTTTCTTCAGCATGTCTTGGCATGTCTTTTGCCAGTTGCCTAACGTATAGCACATATGTACATCGTGAACCTAGCCTATACATATGTTTATCTGCAATATTCTTACTATAACTGGGAAAGCTGTGTGAAAGTGGTGAATATTTTCTTTTTGGTTTTGATGAAAGAGAAACCTATGCATTCATGATGGTATGTGTGTGTATGTATGTGTGTGCATGTGCATGTGTATGTGTGTTTGTGACACTTCTCGTTAACACGATATCTTAGGAATGTCTGACAAGTTTTCCAACTTGGCATATAGGCTAGGTCCCCCATACAGAGAGAAAGAACTGTAATGTTTTTGGTGGAAGTCAAAGGTCATCTGCGGTCCCCAGGGGTCAAATCTGAATATCTCTTTAATGCAATATATCAAGGTAGGAAACTGAGATAGATTCCATATTTGGTATGGGTTTGCGCTATGGTCAGAAGATGGTCCTTGTCGATTTTGGACATGGTCGAAGGTCATCCAGGATCACCATAGGTCAAGATCTGAAAATCTGGTAAACATGATATCTCCAGATAGAAAACTTGGATACATTTCATATTTGGTATGTGGATGCATTATGGTCAGAAGATGGCCCCAATTGTTTGTGAAGAGGTCAAAAAGCATACAAGGTCACCAGGTATCAAAAGTCTGAAAACTTTATTAACGTGATATCTCCAGATTTGAAACTTGGATAATTTCATATATGTGGTATGTGGATGCGTTATGGTCAGAAGATGATTTCTGTTGTTCTTGGAGGAGGTCAAAGGTCATCCATTCATGGTTATAAGGGGTCAAAGTCTGAAAATGTGTAGGTTCCTTCTTTCATAAGATTTATACTCTATCTTTGATCGGTATAAAATTCATGATGGAATGTTTTACTGCAACCCTTTCGACCTACACATTCTAACTTCGATCTGCCAACTTGGAGATATATATATACACAAATAAACAACTGCCACCTTACAGCATTCCACATCTCAATTATAGAGGCGTAAATTCCAATATATACAGAAATACAAAACTTTATAGTGATGTTTCAAAGGTAAGTAGAGCCTGTCAAAACGTTGCTATAAAGTTACAGTATTTTTCCGTAATTTGTCTATGATTCTGAGTGTATATTTTTAAATTTCTTTATATATATACATAACACTGGATCAACTCTGTAAGCGAAAGGTCAAATCGGCCTATACGAAAGGCGAAAACAAAAACAAATACGTAGATTATATCTTCCCCTTTAGTTTTGAGATATATATGCACGCTATTTCAATGGCCCTAATCATTACTGTTAAGGGATACATGTACCTAACTTGGTGTGCATTGAAGTAATTGCATTAAACAAGTCAGTGTTCTCATTAGGCCCCCAATGGCAAGAGCCCCTGAACCCTCAAATTTTTTTTCCAAGGGTCCCATATATTTTTGGAAGAGTCCCAAGATGAAGCATCAACAAAAATGACGCTCTGCAATTTCCATTCAGATGTTCTGTTGTGATATTTTGCAACACGCCGCTGCATAAAACTGTCTGGCATTGACAAGTGATGTTACTCTGACTAAGCTGGACAGAATAGCATGGCAGATGATCTAGTACGTACTTAGCTCCGGCGCTATCACAGAGCTGGGCCACATTACTAATCGATCTTATAAATTAGTTGTCGACCGATAGTATGCTATAATCTATAATACCCCATAACCGATTATTTAATTTAACAATCGGCTGGATGCCAACTACCCAATAATTAAAAAGAGGCAAGTCACATGTTTGACTCTTTAGTACGCGCCCTTTGCTTTGTGCATATCCAATTACCCATAAGCAGTTCAGGATGGAAAATATTGGGAATAGGTCTGTTCGTTTCATGAACGGGATATCGTTTTTGTAGGTGTAATATTTTCACTTCTATAGTGGAGATACAAATCAAACGTTAATACAGTAAAATTGTTTGCAGTCGATGTCAAATGCCCTTTGATAATTTAGTTCTAAGGCCAACATCATGCACTGGCTAGTTTTCATCCCCCAATCATGTCGGAACATTTCCATTCTTTTACTGTACTGGGTTGTAGTTGCGTTATGTACTGTAGCTACTCTCCCGCTTTAAAGAACCACATGTAGAGCAATCATGAAAATCTTAGCAGTTCTGGGCAACAAAACAATTGCACCCAATTAACGTATCTTATGGTTCCTTTCGGATATCAAGTTAATAACCACCGAACTTCACAATTAACGTTTTAGGTACGTGTAACAAAACGTGCACAGATATGCATGCAAAGCTTTGGGATTTGAAAAAAATGGCGAAACACTGTAGCTAGATAGTCTGTATTATGTGTTTTGTGCAGAACAGTTTGCACAGCAACTTACGCTGCGCTTTCTGCGAGACATCAAGGAATACACCTTGAATGCAACTCTAAATCTAATTTCAGGTAATACTACCGGGTTATACTGTAGTGGAAAATATCAAACGATCATTCCCATGGCAGGGGTAAAAGTTATACGTTGGTGATTATCATTGCATCCTGTTTTGGCGAGAAGTTAAAGGATTGATAGTATTTACAGCAATTTTAAGGAAACTATGAGCAAGTTTCAAGTATACTTTGCCCCTTTTTCCAGTTTTCAAATAATCTGTGGTAATGATCAGTTGAATGGCAGAATTTTACCGATGTCAATTACTTACCGATAACGGAATAATCAGCCAGATGCCTATTATTTAACAGATGATCGGACAATCAGTCGAACAATCGTTCTAGTTGGAGAAAGTTTCCTGCATGGATTTTGTGAAGTGACATCGACAATGAGCCTTTCAAGGCAATGGGTTTGTGTGAACTTTTCAACACAAAACTTTCTATGCCTCCTTGCCAAAATTTTACATGCATTTAGCAAGCAAATTCCGAAACAGGATTTTGTTTCAAGCGTCGAGTCGAACTCGTGCGTCAGTAACCGGGAGCTCGGGTTAGTGAGAACCCTGCAAGTGGTAAATCGGACTTGTGTATAGAGTTAGGCATTCCCACATAACACTGTAAAACGTTAAAGGTCATGTGACATACCACCAAAAAGAGCTCTTTAACTTTTCAGTTAAAGAGTTGGGCCCTACAACAATTGTGACAACTTCACACAGCCCAACAGCACATAACCGTATTGAGATACAGCTGCATTGCTGCTCTAGTTCTCTCTGTTGTGACATTTAGAGTAGAAGCCTGTGCTACAAACAGCCATTTGATGTACGTAAAACCTCAAAATATGGATCGGGTGGCGATTAAACCAGAGAAAAATGACGGGTGACGGATGACAGACACAGGCGACAGACATGTAGAAAGGGTCTGTTTATTTGATTATGAAGGCGAATTTTGCAAATGATGCATGACAAATGACGAATCAAAAAAACCCATATATGGAAAGGCAGCTATTACTGCTATTGTAATGTGTGCAGGTACAAAGCATGGCTGAGGCAGCTGCAGCCTACCTGAGGCAGCTGCAGCCTACCTGAGGCAGCTGCAGCCTACCTGAGGCAGCTGCAGCCTACCTGAGGCAGCTGCAGCCTACCTGAGGCAGCTGCAGCCTACCTGAGGCAGCTGCAGCCTACCTGAGGCAGCTGCAGCTCACAGTTTTGCATTGTACCTTAATCTTCAGTAGTTGGAGGGTGTTGAGTTGCTTTACATAATTTGAGGGTGAAGCAGTAGTTAGGTAGATCAACCCTTTGAAAGTGAAAGAAACAGAAATTTGATTAGAAAATATCTACTTGGTCTTCTTCAAAAAAAAATGTGTACACAACAATTTCGTTAATGTACATCATTTTTTTTACATTTGTGATGGAAACTTGCACTTTGGTGTCATTACAGTGAAGCAAGCAAAATGAAAAGAGAAGGCAGGCAAAAATTTTGGAATTAAATACATATCAGTTCATTTGCTATTGTTTTTGCCCATTTGCTAAATTCAAATAGAAATATGAGTGTTGAGTTGTCAGTGGCTAATCTTCATGCCACCATTTAGTGCTCTGATGAATGCTTCTCTGTGTTTATTGAATGATCGAGTTATGGTCTGGTTTGGCATGAAATTGTGAAGCACATTGGACACACTACTGATTGCTGCACGTAGTGTATGTACTGCCCTCCAGTATTTATGTGCAGTACAGGCATATAGCACCAAGCTTTAATTTAAGTGTGTCCAGCCAAACTTAGCAAAAATCGGGTCTCACATCACAGAGGAAGTTAACCAACCCCAAATCACACATAACAATCCATGATTTCTTTTGGAATTTTTTTTTTAAAGATGATTATACAAATTTCTCAGTTAACTCATATTGTGAAAGAATTTTCTGAAGGTGTGGGAATATTTTGTTTTTCCCGACATTTTTGTGCATGTGCCCATGAGCCACCTAATTACTAGACTCACTTATTAATGTCAGATATCACAATACAAATATAAACATTATTGTCACAGAATGTCAAATCTATTTTGTACTATGACAGTAGGAAGTAGCACCTCAAAGTAATACATAAGACAATGCATGTTATTGATTTTTATTGTCATGCAAATGAGCTGTTGTTATTAACCAAATCTCAGAACATTTGTCATTTAAATTTCGTTTGTTGATGAAACCCATGTCTACCTGTCACAAATTTTGTATTTTATTTCACTCTGTATAAAAGTCACTTTATTTTCCTTAAACAATACAAAGTACCATTGAAGGCTCATTTTAATTCTGACATTTGTTATTTTTTGAAAATTTCAAACAAAGAAGACAATCAGTCAATTAATTTAATTGTCTATTTTTTTGTTTTTTGTTTCTTCCTTCTCTTGATATTTCTTCAGAAGTTTGGTGACTGCCTACTTAATTTTACCAATTTCTCACAAGATACTTCAAGGGGAAAAGCAGTCGCCCCTAATTTATTTTGAAGCAACACTACTATACATCTCACAATTCTTGTCCTAATTCTCATCAAAGTATCTTTCATACGATTTTAGGACTTCATAGTTGAAGGTAAACCAAGCAGTAACTCCTAGAAAATCTCACACAGTAGGAGAAGAATATTGTCACCTGACTCTCAAGAGCCAATCATGAAACAGGACCGTCTACCAGACAATTTCAAGTTTGGATGACTGAAATTCGCCTTTAAACTTTCTCTTTGTTTTTGAAATAATCTCTTAGTTGCAGGCGTAAGATCTGTAAAGTCTGTTTATCTCAAGTTGCTTCAATCCTCTGTCAAAGAGCGAAGTTGCAAAACCGAAAAAACCAAAGGAATTGTGCTCCCTGAGTGACTACATCACAGATAGGGCACAAAATAAACTGATCAACCTCTGAGTTTTCAAACGTCTACATCATGGGTCTGTCAGATTGAGTTCGTCAAAGATTTCTTTATACCCACAAACCCCCACCAATTACCACAACTACCAAAACGAGGAAAATCACACCATTCCAAAAACATACCATCCCCCCTCCTGGTTAATCTATGTGAGTTTTCCTCAAAGGTTAGCTTACTTGACAGGCCTTACACATTAGTAAGGGTATTTGTTGTTGGTGGTTTTTTGGTGGTTTAAAGACAATGACTCTGTGACATCGAGAAATCATGAAAAGAAAGCAGAATTGGCCCCAAAGAGACATTTCAACAAACCTACTGCAATCAACATCTTTTCTAATAGACATTATGTACTGACGTCACCTTTGGCGTCATTTTTGATTCCTTGCCGTAGGCCAAGGAATCTATGCGATGGTGATGTCGTGCGTGTGTATGTGTGTGTGTGTGTGTATGTGTGTGTGTATGTATGTGACGCTTTGGCTTGTAAACACGATATCTCAAGAAGGGTAAGTGTGACTAACCTCATATTTGGTGTGTGGGTTGGTCATATTGAGTAGATGATCCCTATTGTTTTTGGTGGAGATCAAAGGTCATTTGGGGTCACGAGAGGTCAAAAGGTCAAAACCTTGTAAACACGATATCTTGAGAACGGTACATGTGACTATGCTCATATTTTGTGTGTGGGTTGGTCATATTAAGTAGATGATCCTTATTAATTTTCGTGGAGGTCAAAGGTCATTTGGGGTCACGAGAGGTCAATAGGTAAATTCCTAAGAAATTGCTTGTAAACACGGTATCTCAAGAAGAGTAAGTGTGACTATGCTCATATTTGGTGTGTGCATTGTCCATATTGAGTGGAGGATCCCTATTGTTTTTTGTGGAGATCAAAGGTCATTTGGGGTCACGAGAGGTCTAAAGGTCAAAACCTTTTAAACACGGTATCTCGAGAATGGTACATGTGATTTTGCTCATATGTGGTGTGTGGGTTGGTCATATTGAGTAGATGATCCCTATTGTTTTTTGGTGGAGGTCAAAGGTCATTTGGGGTCACGAGAGGTCAATAGGTAAATTCCTTACAAATTGCTTGTAAACACGTAGTGTTGAGCAGATAACCGATAGGTATTATCGGTATCGGCCGATAATGGCGTTATCGGTAAGATATTGGTATCGGCACAAATGAAGGCTGTCTCCGATAATGGCAACCGATAACAAGTATTTCATCATTTCAACAGCAAAGAGCTAAAAGTACTTGATACGCACTTAAATAAAATACAGATCATTGTGTTGAAAAGAACAAGTACTACACATGATTGTAGTCAAAGACCAACAAGTAAAGCAGGTCCCATCTGTGGAGATATTAAACCCGTGGTTAAGTCTGTCATTCTCCTGAAAGCCTGTTAGTCCCCCAAATCTTTGTAACTAGAATCCTTGCTGTCAGATTAAGTTCGTCAAAGATATCTTTATTCCCACAAACCCCCACCAATTACCACAACTACCAAAAACGATGAAAATCACAACGTTCCAAAAACCAAAAACATACCCCCCCCCCCCCCCCCGGAAAATCTATGTGAGTTTTCCCAAAGGTCAAAGTTCATTTGTCAGCATGTTCAAAGCCTGACAAGCTTTCCTGCACAGTCTTTCAAGAAAGGTCACTTGTAGGGTCCTGTAACTTTTCATGTAGATAGCACATAGTGAATACATGGTCCCAGAAGTTTTTGGTGGAGGTCAAATGTTATTTGGGTTCACAATGGGCAAGAGGGATCTCAGTGTAGGAAGATTGGATGCCTTGCATGTGTACTTTGTGGGCACATGATGGAGCCCTGTTAATTGAAAAACATTGCAAAGCAATATCAATGTGAAAAAAGGCCTTACATTTCAGCGGCAAGGAATCACGAAGCCTTTTGGCTTTCTGGTTCATGAATAAAGATGTGCACTTGGCGGGATCATTGATCTTTACGTAAGGCAGATGTAGACTGGTTGAGAGGACTAAGTAGAGTTTGCCCCACGTGCAATGGAACAAAGTTATAGACGGATCCGGACAGTCAATTGATGGTTTGATTTTAGTCGGACATAACTGGGATCCATTACGTTTTGTCTTTCGGTTTCTTTGCTGTGCCTGTATTATGGATGATTGTACATTGATTCTTTCAATTTCTTTGAATATGAGGGTTGAAATTCATGTAGACAATAAATGAAGACAATTTAATGCTGGTGGACCCCACTAATGGCTGCTTAAAGTCACTAAAAACACGCGCACTGATCGGATTCGTCTATATCCAGTTGGTTGACCAATCGCCCGTCTGCATTGGTTGATGCTGATTTCTTATTCCTCCAATGAGCCTGGGCGTACAATTTGCATCGTTACATCATATGCATATGCATAAGGTCTTTTAGAATATTGCCATCAGCTCTCAACTGAAGGTTCCCTCCTGTTCCCCATTGTGGTAGATCAAACCCTTTCAGGGACCCTGTCAGGGAGGAAATGCATCGTATTCATCCCAATCCTCTCCACCGCCAGTCAACCCTTCCCACAAACACATCTTTTAATCACACATTTTCTGCAGTCTACCCTCTGGCGTAGAGCCTGAGGGGGAAGCAAAACAACCCCGGTGTTCTTCTACCAGAGGGAGCTGCAACTGCAGACTTTAGTCCTTCTACATCATTGATCTGTGATGAGTGCGGGCGCTGATTTAGACTGGATGAAAAGATCTCACTGCTCGCGATGCTAGCCAAATCTCCCCGAAACGACCCTTACACCCCATCCCCCCCCCCCCCAAAATACTTGCGCGCTTAACCACGTGAAATACTAGTGTGTATTATAGTATTTATAGTAGGAAGGAAAGTAATACGTTGTATCCACGCCAACACTGCCACCCACCACAACTGGCACGTATTCAGCCGCTAGTAATCGTGTGAATTTTCTTAATTATTCATGGTACCTTCTGTTATTGTGTTTGGTGTTCATCATAAAGAATCGAACAGTGACCCATAACTAGAAAAAAGACCTTCTCGACGGAAACCTTGCATCTGGTTAAAATCTTGGCTGTAAAACCTCATCTAACTAACTCAATAACATTTTTATCAGATTATTAACGAGTTTTCTTTGAAGCGAATACAACACATTGTAAAATACATTTTATTACAAAGACTCAACTGTTAATGACGTCGGGGAAATTCCCAGGCTTACCCTTTGCCGGATGTAATCACTTTTCTTCAACGCCTTTTGGGTAAAACAAAATTGCATGGCAACTAGTATGTGTAACAAACGTCATCGATTCAGTTCACAGATTTCAGTGTTGCCTTGTATTGTACACACAAAGAGATCTTGTCGGTCGCAAGGCACAATTTGAAATCAAGTGTTCACGGTCATGCTGCTGCAGTCAACCTAAATCTGGGTCGGTCCACTGGGGGCTATGTCAATGTTTCCAGGTTCGCTGTTTCCGAGGTTCAATGTTCCCGATTCTTAGGAACAATCGCACTTCTGGAAACATCGAACAGCGGGAGTAACGAACCTTGTAATTATCGCCAAATCATCGAGATCTGGAAACATCGAATCCCGGCAGTAACGAACCTTGCAATTATCGCCAAATCATCGAGATATGAGAAAATGGGCAACATCGAGCCTTGGGAACATTGAACCCCGGGAACATCGGGCAGACCCCGTTGACTGCAGTACCATGGAATGGCTATAGTCCCCGTCCCACTAGTCCTCCGTCTCATTGCTCTTCAGTTTTCAGGTGATCGTCCCCCTTACCCCTAAACCTAACCCTTTCCCCAAGTCGTAACCATATCCAGCTACCTCAATTATTTACCCTAACCCCTAACCCTAATCCCAATAAGTTGTGGGACCAGTGAGACGGAGACAAAAAAGACTAGTTAAGCTAAGCGGGGATCATCGAGACAGGGGACTTATGAGGAGGAAAATGAAAAGGGGACCAATGAGACGGAAGACGAGGAGTAAAACGCAATAGGCTAATTGGGGGACGAATGAGACGGGGGACTGAAGAGCGGACCCAATTTAACTCACACATTTCACTGCAAGACTGTGCCCAAACACATCCAGTTGGTGGGTCGGTGGGTCGGGCGGTCGGTCGGGCGGTCGGGCTGGACAGGGCTGACTGGCTGGGGTCGTTTTCGCTCATTAATCAGTTTGGTATACTTGCCGAACTTTGGAAATGACAGTTACCAGATCAGCAAGGGATATCGGCGCATCTACAGTGCTATTTTTATTATTATTTTCTCCAATGTAAGCCCTAAACTCTTTGACTCTTAAAATGTCGTCGGAGATCCTCAATTTTTAGGCCTTAGATAACATTGTGTAGCAACAACCATCCTTCGTCGCCGTGTAACCTCAGACTTGCCAAAAAGAAATACGGATTTCCCAGTAAGTTCCGAACTTTCTAGATTTCCTTAGGAACCCAGGATCAAAAATTTTCTCCATTTCAAGCTCCATATTTTCCTAATTTTGCTTAAAAATGGCAAAAATTTCGGCGCGCTTTGCACGCCGAAAATTTGGTCATCAGACAAATGGTGTTCGAACTTTTGAAAAATTCGAAAAATTTGAGTAGTTGCCCCCCGGATAATGTCTAGCTACGCCACTGTTTTCAAGTGCGCTTTTGAACCACCATTTTACAACAAATCAAAGCCTACTGCAATGCCTCTGTCGTGGGGAATGAAAAAAATGAAACAAGAGGGCAATCCGCGGAGTTGCTGATCTCATCGCTAGTAAACGTGGGACTTAATTCTATCAAGCTTCTTTGGGGATTCTAGCTACAAAAACCTCATGCCAAATTTGATGTGCTAGAAACGCGTTCCAGAAGTGAAAATAATGACGTCAGCGTGTTTTAATTTGGCTTACAGGATGTTACTGATCATAAGCAGTAGGTGTGTTACCGATACGCGCGCACGATAGAACCTTAGCAACAATTGTTGCACAATGTACTCCTGGATTAAAAAATAGAGAAAAGCGCAACGCAGTTACGTCAGTACATGACCTCTATGAGGAGCTTGCACCAAAGGTCAAAAAGTCAAACTCAGCGGACGCACTAGTTTTTCTAAAAGATATCCCGCCACGCACCACATTTCTTTACTTAGCTTCCATGTGTGTTATTTGTCCTCCAGAAGGTGGTTGCGTTAGTTGGCGTTTACCGTGTTAGCTCCGTACAGAAAGGCCGAGACGAACATAACGCATTACGAAGTCTACTGCGTGCGGTCACACGCGTCATTATGGAGCTTTAGATTACACGACGTGGCCAGGGCGACGCGGCGTTTTAGCCCACAGTTCACGTCTTCGAGCTGACATCCGCGCCCTGAAAATATTGCGCTTTAGATTTCTACGATGCGGCATGAAAGTCGCGTGGTGATATTCGAACTTCGTTTGAGTAGACGCGCAAACCGAGCTGTTAATTTTAACAGTATTTAGCGGAAATGTGTAAGTCAAACTAATTATGTAAGCCTACGTTGGAGAGTGGAAAACAATCGAGTTCGTGAAGCAATTGCAGTTGTTATTGAACTGATATCATGGACGACAATGAATTTATGAATTACAGCTATTAACAGCATTTTATGCAGTGCGTTTTAGTATAGGCACATTGCCGAAAAGAACGATGCGCAAGTCAAATTGTCACTTCCGCGTGCGCCGATGTTTGTGAATCCACGAGGCGTTATCTTCTGTCTTATGAAACGGTAGCAAATATTGACTCACAATACCTACAAACCCCATACAATTAAAGAAGAAGATTTCTATACGCAAGACAATGATGGAAAAGGTTAGCTACACATTGGACCGGGCTCTACGAGATACATTCTCTCAGTCACCACCTTTAAATAAAAGCCAATAACCAGCACTTTTTGACGTAAAACCGTACATTTGACCTCCTGTTACGCGACTTCAAACCTGAGTTGCCATGGCAACGAAATATTTCGGCAGAACATGTCATTTATTGTACATAATTCCAGGGGAAAACATTGCACCGATATGAAAAATAACGTATAACAGGAGTGACATGTTCTGCCAAAATATTTCGTTGCCATGGCAACTCAGGTTTGAAGTCGCGTAACAGGAGGTCAAATGTACGGTTTTACTTCAAAAAGTGTTGGTTGTTGGCTTTTGTTTAAAGGTGGTGAAGATGTGCCCTCTTGTTTCTTTTGAAAATGGAGATTTTCTTCTTTTTTGAAATGTAAACTATCTGTACCCCGGCTCTTCTAGCTTCCCCTCACCCTCCCCTCCGCCCACCTATTACTCTGTTGCAAGACTGCCAGTTTTCCATTGCGTTCCTGAATCGTTCTGGTTACTTGACTATCCTACCCGAAGTATATTTTACAATTAATGTTTTTACCCTTGCCTCTAAAACGCTTGCAAACTTTTCAAATGTTCTGTATTTAGGCTAAGTAGGCCTAGACATGAGAGCAAATAACAGCTCCATCGGCTTAGACCGATCATAATGGACAAACGTACGTTAGATGTGTGTCTTTTGTATGTGGAATTGTCTCTTTTCTTCGGTTTGTAATTTATGTGTACATTGCCTTTTATAGTAGGTCTATATACAATTGCCAGTCAATTCTTGGTATGGAACTTAAACAGCGCCGTGGTTCAACTGAACTATATAGTTTCCACTATCATCACATGTTAAAGACCTCATATACAAAACCACACTCATGTTTGGAGCTTCTTGCTACTTTGATTTCCGACTTGAACTGATTGCCGGAAAGAAGCACGGTTCTTCTATAAACAAGCATCTGGCTTTTCCAGCACTTATACTGTCAGTAACATTGGCTTCGTCTTGTGTGGCAACGCTATGTGTCTGCAATTTCTTGTTACAATATAAAATTCTGCAAACGTCTGTTTTATCGCCATCTTCTGACTGTAGTAAACACCATCGTTTTTCAAGAAGCAATTAGTATTGTTGTTGCACTGAATTATGATTTATTGGAGGCTTTTGTTGGTTAAATGTATATTTTAAAATGCGGTATTAGCCTATGTGTTTCAACATTCAATTGACGGTCAATAGTGGACTTGGATTATGAGGTACGTAATAATATTGAAACTAACACTGAAAAGGGTCTGTAAGTATGTGGGGTAGGTATGTAATGACGTAGTACTAGTAGGTAGGCCTATGTCAGGAAGCGTAACGATCCACAATTGTACATTACGGGAATGACATATCAATTCAATACAAAATGGATCCAAACCGTTCTGACCAAATTTGAACCGTAAAAAATCGTGTTTGAAAGCAAATTTGAACTATACAGTTATAGAACCATGCAGTTTGGAACCAAATTTGAACTACTGAACTATGTTTGGAACCGAATTTTAAACTAGAACCGTATATTTGAAACCGAATATTAACCTTTTTTTTTTTTCATTTTTCAGCTGACAAGTACACTCTCAAAACACCGGGGTTAAATTTAACCAGAGGATCGGGGTTCTATTTATTCCAACACAATCCAAGTTAAATTTTATTGCAAATCCTGGTAAGGTTATAACGCAAATAGTGGTTAAAGTAACTAGGATTTGAGTAAGTTTAACTAGGAAATTTAACCAGGGTTTTGTTGGAGTAAATAGAACACCGATTCTGGTTAAATTTAATCCTGGTGCTTTAAGCCTTGGGTGTAACGTATTCATGTTGGTACCTCTACCTAACTTATATTTCACTTTCTCTCAATTACGCCTTCTCTTTATAAACCCCTTTGGGTTTATCTTCAGGGTGGAAACCATCAGGTGTCACGAAAAGTTTTGTACAAAAACGATCATTTGCTCATTCTATATCAAAATTTTTTAAATGTTCTAATTAAGGTAAGCTAAATCGGTTCAATGCTTTGGAATGATATGTCAAGGTGAAAATGTCGATTATCATTCAAAATACATGATTTTTAACGATTTCAATATTTTGTGACGTCTTAATTTGGGGAATTTCCCAAAAATAATATGCCATTTTATGCCTACACGCGTTTTACGACAAAAATATTGATCCAAATAAAACCAGTTCTTCTCCTCCTGTTACCTGTGACATGCAGCTCACAGAAACGCGTTTAGCCGTGTCAATATATTTGTTGCTAGAAGTGTTAATCCTCTAAATTATGTAAAATCGGAATGAAAAACGTTTTTTAGCTCATAGACATCAAATCCCATAAATTAATGACTTACGACAAAAGTTTAGTGGTGTGTCCAGTCAAAAAAACATTCATGTGCAATAGTATGAACATCACAAATCCAGTTTAGCCAGACCTCAAGACACAACCCCGAATTCTACATAAAGCGAAAAACCTAAAAATGCAAAACGCGCCCGCACACTGTAACGCGTTTGGGAGGTTTATGATCAAAACTTTGCGATATGCTCCCCGCGGCAGATGCGCCACTGGATTGTTCGTTCCTTCTCAACCACTGGCACAGTACGTCGGCATTTCTTTCTTGATGTTGCCCTCGTTGGACTGATTTTGTAACGACAACTTACATTTTACTTTATTTCATCAGAGTTCAATAAACTACACTTACCTAGTAAAGGATCAAAAGGACCAAGTTCGGTGGAACACCAAGGCATCCTTCTTATATTCAATTATTGGCTGCGTTCGTCATGGGGTAAGATAACAAGGTATTGCTTGTACTATAAATGTCTCAAGGAATAATGTGCTTTGGCAGCAGAATCTTTAACTATTGCAATAAAGTCACATTTTACCGTCCCAGTCCAAATGACGATTATTGATATCGAAGTGTCTGATTTATACGATTGTATTGCAAAGTAGTCATGGTCGCAATCGCGGTTGTGTATCGTTTTTACGATTCCATCTGCATACTGTGCTTAAATCTATCTTTAGTCAATGAACCCCTGTTATTCTCACTTATTGACTGGGACACCAAAGAAAGCAGGAAACTTGTAACTATACTCTTAGAACACCAGGATCAAATTTGACTAGAATAGGTGTTTTATTTACTCTAACATAGGCCTGGTTAAATTTTCCATGAAATCACGATTATCCCGATCCTGCGCTCAATATAGCAGTTGGCAACTCTCTGGGTTGAAAAGACTAATTGGTTAAAGAAATAATAAATAACTCCTAAAGAAATAATAAATGACTCCTCAAATACTTTGCAGTACGTTACTTTTGGGACGCTTCAATCAAATTGATAACGTTTTCTTAATATCAAGGGGGGGGGGGGGGGGGGGGTACAACCAGTCTTGATGACTTCTGCCCTTCTGGTTTGTAATTTGTTCGGATACCGCAAGGAATAATATTTCTGGAGTGCTTTTCCAGTCAACCTGGTTTAGACAAGCAGCATATTTTTAGGGAACCGCTGACCCCTTTTTCTACACTTCAGATCAAACCCTTAATTGAGACGAAATTATGACACATCATATGCCTATCTACGTAGGGCCTACTGTAGGTCTAGGTAAAATGCTTCGCTACTCCAGCTTTCTCCATTGGCCTTGTTATTCCTACATGATGTTTCAAAGTCTCCGAAGCTACCGTACTTATGCCAATTTTCCTGCACCTTGCACCCTAAAATAAGAATATGGAGCGGGTCCATTGCGCCTTTTAGTGGGTGAATCCGTCCGATACCTCTCACAGGCTTACTTTTTCCTTAAAGGGAAGGTTTAAGCAAAAATTTAATTTTCAAATGTGAAAGAGGAACCAAACTACACAAGGTGGTGAAAGTTCCATTCAAATCTGACGTGTAGTTCTCGATATATCAGTAAATGAAGTCAGTAGATTTGTGTTCCAAAGTGAGTTTGAGGGCATCGGAGCTTATATCACTTCCTCACATTGACAAGGAATGCTTTGTTTCCCTTTGTTTTATTAGACTGTTGTGTTGACCTTGAAGTTAACTGGAATAGGGCCTCCCTGTGGGGGATGCAGAGTTTGTGAAGTTCTCATGCCACTCAGGCAATCACATTTTAATAATGTGAGTTTTTTGAGGAGAAAATCAACTCTAAAGTTTAAAGAAAAACAAAAGACTGTGCACTAATGTGGGGATATGATGTCATATGTGCTTGCTTCAAGTTCACTTTATGCTGAAAATGTGAAAACTTTACGTGTTCATATCTTGAGAACTACACATCGGATTTCAGTGCAAATTTCACCAAAAAGCTAAGAATAAGTAACCCTCTGACATACCAAATCCTGAAATGACCTTAAGCCCTTCTTTTACGTGTAGTGGCTGCAAGAGTCCAGAGATGAATGGGATTTTTCC
This sequence comes from Holothuria scabra, assembly GCA_037179385.1. NCBI lineage: Eukaryota > Metazoa > Echinodermata > Holothuroidea > Aspidochirotida > Holothuriidae > Holothuria > Holothuria scabra. The sequence continues at coordinate 37,800,555 of CM074197.1, forward strand.
AATTTCCCACCAGGCTCGCATATCACTGCCGTTAACATATCTTCAGTGTCTGAAGGATTTGAACGGTTTTAATATCCCCCATTTTTAAAATTTATTTCTGTATTATACTGTACAACCTTTAATATGCAGGGAAATTGAGCAATTAAGGGTACAGAGCGTTTTCACGTGGCGTCACAATTGCTAAGCTACGCCAACTAGCGCGCAAACTCAACTATGTTTTAGCGCAACAGATACACGTGGGTCGTCACTCTAGCACTCTATAGTCACAATCATCAAAATTTGAGTATTACACTCTAAAGAAGGTGCTTAGGAATTAAATGTTTTTCTAAATACTTTCTTGCACCCTCTTTATAAAAACATTTACATGTAAGGCATGTATGTCTAATATTTAAAAATTTCTCTTTTAAAAACATTTCGTTTTAAAACATTTACTGTATAATAGCTGAACATATTAAGCATATAGGCTAAACGTGTTTAGTACTAAGTGGGGGCAAAATAAGTGCTTAATTGGTATAAACGTTTTATAGAGTGTAGCTCTATTTGTAAAATAGACCAAAAGATTCCAACTTCATATTTCTAAATTGAAATTTGAAATTCTTAAAATGATTTCCCTTTTCCTATTTAGAGGAAAGCCATCTAAAGAAGTTGGAATTAAACAAAGTAAGTTCTTTTATTTATCCACTCTAAAACATTCTGGACAAATTTAACCAGGATTATAGTCAGCAATTTTCCAAACATTTCCTGGTTAAAATTACGAGGAAATCTTGGTCAATTTTAACCATACAGGATGTGAATAAAAGTCATCATTATCACATATTTCCTGGCTAAATTGACAAGGAATTCCTGGTCATTTTAACCAGGAAATGTATGGAAATTAATGACCACAATCCTGGTTGAAATTTGACCAGGATGTCTTTAGAATGTATGTATGAGTCGAAGGGCTTCATTCATTTGAATGACCATACATCCTAAAACCAGGAAGCTGTTATTTTGATATCTCCATGGTTACAGAGATCAAAGAGCTGTGCCAATTGAGAATATCTGTAGACCGTACAAAGATTGCAGTTTGGGATGAGAATTGACTGCCTTAAAACACCTTAGTAAGGACAAATATTACTTATGAATTTTTGTAACATGTTTTGAGTTTTCAGAAAGCTCGTTCCTAATTTTCCTATCTTCTAGTAGAATTAGATTATTTCATGTTGGTCATATTTTCATTTTCTTAGGTGAGGGGGGGGAGAGCCCCCACCCCTTGGGTTTTATCCTTCTTTAGTACCAAGGACCTTAAGTTAAAGCCTTCACTATTTGCCATATAAAAAAAACATTAGATGGCGGTTAGAATTATACGAAATTAAAAACATTATTGCAATTTATAGCGAATAGCTTTCGAAAAAGCAAGTTCCCCTTTCCAACATTTTTTCTTGTCTTTCAGACCCATACGGAGAGCTCAAAATTGTAATTTGCGAGGAGTTGACTCGTGAAAAATGCTTACAAATTTCTACGTTTTTTAATTTGCGTCCTGCTGAACATGACAAGATTGAACACAGTGAAAATCCTGGTGTCACTCTCTTACAAATGCTGGAAGAGAGAGCGGTTATTACTGAAAACAGCTGCACGACATTCATTGATGCCTTGGAAAAAATACGAATGCACAAACTTGCTGACAAGCTGAAAAAACGTAGAGCAGATGAAGACTTGACAGGTATGTGAAGATTATTCATGATCCATTGTTTTACGACACTAGCGGAGCAAATACTATAGTTAGAAAACCAGAGATTTTCAAAGTCGGTTAGTTAGTTAGTTAAAAAGAATTTTACGGCCCAGTTTCCACCCAATTGGTTTAAAGTCGGGTGTAGACCGACTCTGTAATATAGATAAATACATCACTGCCTCAAAGTTGTAATGTAGAGCCTCACAAATAAAGTGAACTACCTTCTTTAAAGTGAACTACCTTCTTCAGAGTGAATTACCTTCTTCAGCATGTAGTAACCTTCACCGATCCATAATAACCATAGGTGCAGGGGCCGAAGGGGCAGGAGGCACTCGCCCTTCAAATTTGGGCAAAACAATTGGTCCATTTGGGGAAAAAAATTGAAAAATATTCCCATTATTAGGGCAAAATTTGCTCTTGCCCCTCACAAAAATTATCCCCGTACGCATATGATGATTACACTAAAACAGAGCTCATGAAGTCGATTAAAATCCTAGTTTTTGCTCTTTGGCAGATGGCACTGCCAAAGAGCAAAAAAATATCGTCAACTTTCTAATTTCTGAAGCTGATTAGCATTTTTCAAATTTAATGTCAGTAAAGGGGAAGCCACCAAGTCGAAAATATCGTCCCCACCCCTACCAAAGAAATGAGTTGTTAGACGTCTCGGCAATTACACATATTCCAATTTCATAGTTATTACCATCCTTTCTGCACTTTAAATTTGATGAGTATTTTTGGAAAAGAGTACCACGAAGCAAAGCTGAGATTAACTTCACATTTAGTTATTAGGATAGTAAATGTGACAAGTGATTCCTTTCCACTCTAACACAAAACGTTTTGGAAACGTGTCATGTTTTCTTATGAAACAGCTACACTCTAAAACGGTGTCTTTAGGAATTAAACGTTTTTCTAAACATTATTTTGTTCTCACTCTACAAACAAGTTTAGTTGCTTAACACCCGTGTCTTATTCCTCAACGTTTCGGTTTTAAACACGTTTAATCTCTAAACATGTAGTGATTACTAGTTTAACATGTTGAAAATTTAACCGTGTTTACAAAGTGGGGCAAAAAGGGTTCAATCGCTGGGCACGGCTTTTAGAGTGACGGAATCCATCGACCTGAACTAACCTATGGTCAAATTATTGATTTAGACTATGATAAAAAATTACCCGACATATGGTCAAAACTGAACATTAATTGGTCACTTTTGACCATAGTTTAGGTCAACTAATTGACCATAGTTTGGATCTGTGCATAGTTGAACATAGTGTTTTAAAGTGTATAAAACTGCATGACACGCGTTTCAAACACATTTTGGCTGTATTCGAAACCCTGTTCTTGACAGTTCCGGAACATGCCGAGAACATAAGAACCCCTTCTGCAGTGTCGAACATTTTCGTTGCATAGTTATAATGAATGCACGTCACACTATGCATGTCGGTCCAACGTGCAGCCGTACGGTATCGTGTCATATACTTTCATCACTTGATTCTCCAAATTTTCGTAATCATAAACTTTAAAAATGGTTGTTCTAGGTGATTTATTCATCTCTGGTGCATTTTCTGCTTAAGTTTAGTAATTGTGCTGCTGATGTTTCCTTACATTCCTTCCACGAGAAGATATCTCCGTCATCTTGTTTACTGTTCGTTCTCGCTACACCACCGGCGAGCTGGTGTGAGATCTGGGTGCAAGAACAGTTCGCGAACGTGTTCTTGCGTGATCTAATCGTCTAGGCTGGGAACAGGGAGTCCATACAGCCATTATGTTAGCGGGGTTAATGTTAGTCCCAAGCATGACACAGCATAACATTTATCAGCCTTTAAAACTCATAGTCACACCTTGAAATCGAAAGAGGAACTTGTACTTTTCAGAATAAACGTCTGGCAAACATAAGGTCATTTCCTTTCACGTATGGACAAGCAGTAAAATGTTTGACTCGTGTGATTTTCAAGATGAGCTCACATAGCTATCCATCTACATGGATGTCTCTCTATCTGCCTACCATTGGCCTTCTTTCCTGTTTACATTTATAGGAATGATAGTTACAATGTTCGCAGTTAAAATCTCTTTATATAATAACTAATTTCGTATGTGAACTATGTTTCAACTTCATGGTCAAGTGCAGTGTACCTCATGTGGCACTACCGAAGACTTTAAAAACGAAACCTACTGCCATAGTGCTTGGTGCTCAGCATAAGCAATTGAGTATGGAAGAAGCAAGTAAGCCTCTTCCTCTAGCTAACTAAAAAACCTGTGTAACACTGGGTGGATATGTAAAGCTTAAACAGCATATTTGTTTAGTCAAAGCATAATATTGGAACAAAACAAATAAAAACAGTGCATTAACTTGCATCTGGAGGGCGACTATCTTGCCTGACGTTTAAAATGCAAAACTGCGTCTAACCAGTTCTTCTCTGAAAATAACTGTTAATTAAAACCTACATTATTATTTTTTTCAGTTACTTTTGTTTTCAAAATTTCACGAAAGACTCTTTTTTCGCCTGGGTAAAATGTCATTCGTGAAAATGTCATACACCAAAAAAAAAAAAAACCCAAACATCCCATTGACCAATTTAAATGCAAACTGGAAAAAGGTCTAAGTAGGGTGCAAGGCTTTATCAGTCACACGTAAACGGAAACAGCAGTCCTTTACATTGCAGCAGTCTAGTGCGCTATCCGGTTTCATGTATGGTTCTTCAGGATCATGTGACAACAGGGGCGAATTTAGGGGCCCCCTTCCAAAAAGGTTGAAGATATCCCTCTAACTTCAAAAAACAAAAATAATGCCCTATTCCAACTAAGATCAGCCTACAGTATGTATTGTGTCATATTTTCTTAATGAAACCCCTCCCCTTATATCCATCGACTTTTTCCCCTTCCTCACATCAAATAACCCCTGCAGTTTGTTAGCACATTTCTAATCATTTTACACTTTTTCAATTTATTTTTCTTGATTTAAATATTTCATTGCAGAAAGAAAGCCCAAATAACGACTGCTTAAAATCTGCTTATACAAGCCCTGGAAAATGACATTTCCGGTAGTCTAGAAGGGTAGCGATTTCCAAAGTTTTCTGAACACTCCGTGCCTATTGATGGTGGCGCTCCTCCCAGGTGGTCTTTGAACCTTAGACGAACAAGGTGGGAGGCAGGGGCAACCCCCCCCCCCCCCAAAAAAAAAAAAAAATAAAATCCACAAAATCTTAAATTTGGGCAGGAATTTGGGGAAAATTCGGGCAGGAATCCAGAAAAATTCTATCCCTAATGATTTTGTATTATATTCTTTTTCATTATTTAATCTTGCAGAAAAAACAAAATCACTCATCGAAGACCTGAAAGTACGCTATCAGGGACTACACAAGTGCAATCAGACTTTAGGACACGCAAGAGCTCTCCACAAATTGGCCTTCATAGATGTAAAGTTGGCTGTTGTTGACCAAACCAGAGGTCGACGGGAAGATGACCAGCAGACGATCCTCTCATCTTTTCTTGACCTCTTCTCTCACTCTGCTCTCAAGAAAGAAAAGCGAATCATTATTGAAGGAGAATCAGGGTTTGGCAAAACAACCTTAGCACTCCAACTGGCGTACTCTTGGTCGATCGATGAGAAACCACTGAAGGATATCAAAATATGTATCCTCTTGCAGCTCAATCAAATCAAAGGGGTAGGCTCGATCTACCAAGCTGTCAGGAAACAGCTTCCCGTGGACAGCATGTTGACCGAGAGTGACATTACTGCCATTCTCCAGAACAATGCTGCAAGTTGCCTGTTCATTCTTGATTCCTGGGATGAATATTATGAGGATGCAGATGCTACTAAGGAGACAGATTTTATGCACATCTTGAGAAACATGATGCTTGTTCAAAGTCGTGTCATTCTTACAACTCGACCATCCTGTTACCGGACCTTCAAGGAATGTCCTCATATAAGACTCAGGTTGCAAGAACTCACTGTAGCTCAAAGACAAATGTACATATCAGAAGTCTTTTTCTCTCGGAAGGAAGAAATGACAAAATTGAATGCTCTAATCGAAGAAAATGGTTTTTTGACGAGTTTGTGTGGCATTCCAATGTTGTTTGTCCTCGTTATCCATAGTTTACATGAAGATATCTCAGCAGAGGAAAACCCGGGCTTTAACAGAGTAACGGTTTTATTCCAGCGCGTGGTGGATAGATTCACGGATCACCTCGATAGCAAGAAGGGGGATTCGTTAGCATCGTTGAATGCTTCAGCTGATACCTCGGAAGATTCCGAGAATCTCTGTGAACTTGCCTATAAAGGACTATGCTCAGAAGAATCAAGAACAAAGTGGGAAGCGAAGTCTCTAGGTTTAAAGTCTTTGGACTTTTGGACAGATTCTGGTATATTCATAAAAGAAGAAGTAGAAATCGGTTCGAGCTTGCCTTCTGTAATTCGGCCACCTTTGGAGACATCTTTGCAAGTAAAATTCGTACATCTTATGTTTCAAGAGTGGTTCGCCGCCCACCATCTGACCAGGTTGATGCTAAACAATGTCAGCTCTTTCAAGAACCAATTACAAGGACTAAATCCGAAACAATTTGCCAGCATTCTGCCTTTCATCTGCGGTCTGGAGCCAAGATCAACCTATCAAATATTAGAATACCTACTGACCCTTAAAGATGAGTGGCCAAACCCGGTAATGGACTGCATGGCCATGTGTGTTGCTGAACACGGTGGCGATAAACAGAATCTGTTGGGATTAATTGAATTAATTTGTAAGAAAAGCGTGTCGTTCTATAACAGAAATAGCAGGATACTTCAAAGTGCAAAAATTCTGCTCTTAGAGACTGCTTCGAATAATAAGGTGAGTTAACAATATCTTTTGACAGTTTGACCCTTACATAAAGTTTCCTGGTTTCACTGTAACCATGTATCATCGAAGACTGGTAAGGGCCATGGCGACACCATGTTCACAGTGCAAAAACAATCCCCAAACTTATTTTGAAACATTCAACTTTGCCTGACAAATTTCATCCTCCTTCACTTCAGGTAGATCTTACACGAATCTCAGGATGTTTCATAACATGAATATTACAAATATATAGCATGTTTTGAGGGGACCAAACTGATGTACGCGCACTAGCTAGTGCAGCTAGCTAGGCCGAGAAGCGGTTAACAAACAACGAATGACCGTTGTACTAAAACACTCTTCATTTTTTCCCGGAAGTAGACGTTACGTCATAATTGGTTAGAAACGCCCACTGCCCGGCAAAACTCAACAGTCATCATGTCGGTCGTGTATAGCTAGTTATGCAAACTACACTACCATTTTTGCTCAAGAAAGGGCGGGACTTGCAGAGTGAAGTTAGTGAAAAAGAAACACCCCATAGATGTAGTTGTGATAACAATCAGTTACGACCGGTCACAGTCAGTAGTATGTTGATGACGACTACGATTATTATCCATTCAATCATTATACACTTTCTTCGGAACTGAGGAGTCAGGCCCATTTAATATTGTCTCCCTCCCCTAAAAACTTGCAAGTATTGTTAGATGCATGTAAAACAAATAAAACTAATTAAGTATGCCCTGTCATTAGCTTATCTGATGTCATGAGAACACAATCATGTCCGCATTATACTGAAATGCAACAATCTGATTATTTATAAGATGAAACGACCAATAGAAAAACTATCAAGGTCAATACCAATGTTTTTAAAAATTAGTAATTCAACGGGCAGACAAGCTGACAGGAGAATCAGGCGCATACAGTGCCCAAAATTTTGCTTTGGAAATGGCAGTGGTACATTTTGTTTTGTAATTTCTTGATCCTTTTGCAATTTGCTATCTTTTATTGAAATGGGGAGATTTTAAAACAAGTTGAACTTAAATGTAAATGGTGGTTCTTCTAGCAGGCCTTGCCTGGACTCAAATGCCAATTCCTGTTGTTTGAGGGGTGGCGATTTTTTAATTTTTTTGTGCGCTCTGCGCCAACCAGTAATGGCGCTCTGCTTAGGTAGATAGTAGACATACTGCGTCAGAAATCTAAGGACACAAACAAAAATGTGCAGCCCTCTCTTAGCCTCTATCAAAGAAAACGCTTGTTATGTCCCTCTTTGGTCAAATCTGGTGTTGATGTCGCTTCCCTTTTCTCTGAATGTTTTCTTTTCGTTGTTGTTACTCAAATTAAAATTGGAAAAATAAAATTGGGCGTATGTGATGTTTTGGTATGGGAAAGGCCGGGTTCAGGATCACGGAACAAAACTTTTGCCGTTGTACGTTCAATTCTTTTACATTAAAGGTAACATATAGTCAGCCATCCCGATTTGGAATAACACAATCTCTCCTTCTTCATGAACCATGTGACAAAATTATGCCTACTTAATTCATCGGTTTTTCTTGAATATGCAACACTGCACACTGAAATGTCATGAAAGATCGAATGGTCCCAATACTTGGACGAGAACCGAAAAAATGTGAAATGTAGGTGATGTTTCAAAGAGGCTTGGGGCGACTGTTTTTATCCTTCAATACAATGTTTCTATGAGTCACCTCTCTTCGAGAATGCTGAAGGTAATATTGAATGCACCGTTATACCAAATACAAACTTGCACCATGGGTTTACCGCGCAAAGTGTAAAAAGCTCACTCCTTCTACCAGCTCATGTTCCAAAACAGGTATGTTTCGCCTTTAAACGCCAAGTAACAAATAAATCACTGCCAATATTTTATGAATAAAAAATTGATTTTCATCGCCTTCTTTTTAATACTAAGTGATCGGCTTTATTTGACAATTGCGATGTTTCATCGAGACCTCGATCCAGCTATCTCTTCATCTGCAACATGATATCAGTATTAAATTCTTTGAAACCTGATTCCTAAATCGCGGTAAAAAAAAATCCGACAAAGGATTTAATATGAGTCCGTATCGTGTTTCAGTTTTCTCGATTAACTCGTTGTTTTTCATTGAACGGAGTGTTTCTGACTCACGGGATGTATATAATGAGCGCATATGTTTTTTATATGCGACTCTATAGCCTTGATATTTTACCCAACCGAATGATACAAGTCTTGCACGACATAAAGTGTATAGATTCAGCAATAGGCGTGCCAATTATTTAAATACGTAGACGTCGCCAAACGTACACTAATAACACGCACTTTCTACTACAGTACGGACTTCTCTGCAGTAAGATGGAATAATTATATTCTAGGAGAAGTAGGCATATGGTAGGTTTATTATTACTTCTACTGATGATGATAAGGGAGTTACCATGGAAACGGTAGATAAAAATTTTAAAGGGTGAATCATAGGCGAAAGATTGAGTCATCTTCAGATCGAAGGAGAGGATCAAAAGAGAATTGATTGAGCATTATACTGTAGAAGAGAGCACTGATTTTCTATAACTGTGATTTTATAATAGTCAGGATATTGCACAATTCTGAAATTTTCCGGCCTTGTGAAATTGCATGTGACGTCATCGGAGAAATGGATGGTCACTGTAAACAACGACTAAGATAGACTCTACAGGATCTCCTGGCACGTCACGTGACCTCGAGAGTGAATCAAGTATACAAATAAAATACAATCGAACACAAAAAGAGAAATGTGCACGGCTCTAGAAGAATGAAGTATCGGCAACAGCTTTAGGCCGAATGCTTATTTGCTTTTTAGTGCATTTTTCCGTTTCGGAGTTGTTTGTTTGTTGGCTGGTGGATTGTCGATCTGTTTTCACCATCAATAAACAACTGACAAATGCAACAAATATAGAATTGAAGATAATATGGGATAACTCAGTGGAAGTACAAAATATTCATTAGTTCTTCCTTCTTCGTATTATTTTGATTTGTCTTGTTCTTTAATTTCTATGTTTTCCGTTTTGTGTTGGTGGTTTGTTCGGCTAATGTACGTGAAATCTGTTCCCACTACAGAATACAGACAGAAAATTGCGGAAATAATAGGTCACACAATTCATTGTGAAGACATATCAAATTTGCATAATTTGGACAATCACAAAAAATTGTCTGCGGATATCACAATCTGGAGGCACCTTTTCCCCCTTTCAGTTTTCGAAAAAAACTCATTTTATCAAAAGCATAACCTAAAGCCAAACTGCATTTCAATATATAACAAGAAATTCGGTCGTCTTACGGATCCAAAGTGATATATTTTTGAATTTTTTGACATGACCAGTTCGGGAGATAACCGCTTTCGGGAGAAAATGAGTATTACCCCGATTGGGGGAAATTTCGCTGTCTCAACGGTATGAATATTTATGAGCACTTAGTGTCTACCTCTTCACAGTCGTCGAATTGTTTAATAAATATGTGTATATTCAATTGTGAGGTAATAGTTACGACACAAAAAACGAAATTACCATGGACCTTCAACTACGTATTTACAAACGTGTGTTGGCACGACCCACTTGCACACCTTTAAGTGAAAAATGGTGTACAAAACTTGCGGCTGCGTGGAGTCTATAAACTAAGCTTAGGACAAAGAATGTAGCAAAATTGCTCGATTTCTCAAAATCGGCGTGGTGAACAACCAAACATGACGAAGCTTTTTTATTCCCCTATCAACAGAGTTTTTTAAGATGCCGGAATTTCTCTTTCCTAAATTCGATAAAAATTACAAGGCTGTTTTGAACGTTATATCCGTTGAATTTTGCGCGGTAGGATCGCAATGCATCGTGGGAGAAACTTGAAAATGGCGCCACCCATTGCAAAATAATCCCCCAATCGGGTGAAAATTGATTTCCCCCGAAAGAGGTTATCTCCCGAACTGATGACCGGCATTCCGTAAGGCAATTACTTTACACACAGTGAAGTCTGATCCATAGAGTAATTGCTACTAATAAGCTTTTACATGCAAAGGGGAAGGTAGAGGAGGGACTCGTATTTTTCACACTGGCAACGAAAGAGAAAGTTTGGAATATTATTTTGGGCATCAAGTATTGTAAATCAAGGTTTATTTGAAATATACAAACTGTGTACCGCCGATCATGTCGCACAAAAATCAGAATAGTATTGTAATTGTGATACGCTCTAAACTTTGATTGATGCATATACATAGCTACGCTTAAATAATGCGTTTCTTCTTATTACTATTACATTGTTACCTAACGTTTAAAGGATTGATACCTGTTGAAATATTGAAGCATGTTGATGCTAATGTATAAAGAAATGGAATAAAAAGGAAGACGATGGGGAGGGGAATTACATAATTCATAGAGCATACACAAAATTTTGAGGTGACGATGTCAATAAGATATCAAAATTTAACTTCCCTGACGATTGAAATGGTGGAAACATGCATATTGATCACATAATTCATCGATCAAACATAAATGATGTACATCATAGGAGCTTCAATAAGTCGGTGTTAGAGCGTTCTCACAGAAATATCGGAGTTGTGGGAGTTAATATTTTTGGTCATTTTTTTCTAGCATTGTTTCATTAGTAACAACATTCATTTTAAATACTTTGATTAATTTTAACTGTCGGCAACTTTCTTCCGGAAAATGTCATGTTAAGTTAGCATAACGCTATCGGTACTACAGGCCTGCAGGCGCGGTGGGACGGAAAAAATATTGGCGAAGAAAGAAAAGTAACCAGTAAGACTATCTAAGAGAGAGTACCACCATCATTTGACGCTAAGGAGAGTGAAAGAAATTTTTGGCTTTAGAACCGACCGCCCCCGGATGACTGGAAACCTGCACTTGCAATTGTCCGATCAATGAATGAAGAATATGTTCAGCACCCACTTCCTCAAAATTTTCCTCGCGTTCCCCATAACTTGCAGTCTTTGACAAATAAGGAGGGCTAATCCCCCTACTTTTCCATTGCCTCTTCCTACTCAGTTCCAACGCCACTGAATTTGACCCAGATCAGGTGTTGCCATCTTCCCTTAATAGACTCAACATTTTCAAATATTTTTTCCGTGGTCGCACCCTGACCATATGGTACCTCAGTCACTGCATATACCATAAATGTTGTCTGAGATGAACACCGCCATGTCCTAAGTTCCATAATTAATTCTGTCATTTCGGCGAATATTCCTTACCAATTTTCTTCTCAGATACCAGTTAGCAAGGTTTCTCTCTGTGGCGTCATAAAAGATGTAACAAAGGACGGCGTGACGTTAGAATCAGGTCTTAATCTGCCACCTTTACTGACGGTAGAATCTTACTTCATAGGATACAAACGGAAAGAGACACCAGACTGCAACAGGTTGCTTTCCTACATGGCACAGAGTAAATCTCTCGAGAGGGCGTGGTAAGATTAACCGTTAATGATATTAAGAAAACCAACTGACAAAATTCTGTTTACTTTAAGCACATACTAACTAATGTTTTTTTTTTGGAAGTTCAAGTGAAACAACAATTTGATTCACTCAATTTCCCAAAGTTCATTTTCTTCCACACATGCACGCTCTCTGCGAACATCTGTTCGTATTTGTTTGTATTTTTCTAAGTTAAAGGTAACATGCAGTCATCCTATCTTGGTGCATTGTAGTAGACTGTCCTCAGTATCCTGTCCCATGATTGGCTCTTGACAGTCATCATGTGACAATGATATTTTTTCTCCCCAAATGTCAAATTGACCAGCAGTAACTGCTTGGTTTACCTTGAATATGCAGTATTAAGGTCTTGAAGTATTATGATCAACAATTTGAAGAGATATGAGAGGAAAATTGTGAAATTTAGCTGTTGCTTCAAATTGAGGCATGGATGACTGTTCTTCCCCTTTATGTACAGAAACAAGTTATAGTTCACTTAATTTGAGAGTCAATGTGATTGCAAACCTTCCTTTTCCATTTCTTAATTATTTAATTCCTGTTTTGGGGATTTATGTTATGCAAAGGTCATTAAGGAGGGAAAAGGAACATTTGCCGGAATAAAGCATCATGGCTTGAAAATATTCTTTTTAAGGTGTACTTTCCTCATTAAGTTTTGTTGAAGGAAGATTGGGTACAGTCTATTGGCTCTGACTGCTCCTGAAGTAGTGTATACCCTCCGTATAACAACATTCAACAATGAAACGTACTGAAAGCCACAGTCCTTGTTTGTTTCCGATATTTTACAATCTTGAACCTAAAATGTTCAAGTGGGTCAAAGTACCCTTCGCTTTGAAAGGTATACAACATATTTTTAAGTTGTAAAAAGTTATTCCACGCCCTGACAGTGGGCCTATCCTCAATTCAAGTGCAGCAGCTTCAATACTCACGGAATCATTCAGTTTGCAGTTTACACACTGTAAATTGGCTGTAAACTTGTATATAAAAGCGATGCCTTAATACATTGGGGAAACATGGTTTTGCAATGGTCCTATAGATGAATCCGATCAGCGCTTGTTTTTAATGACTGTAGGCAGCCATTAGTGGGGTCCATCAGCCTTAATCGTCTTCATTTATTGACGTCTACATGAATTTCATATCTTCACATTCAGCGACATTGAAAGAATCAACATACAATTTAGTGTACGACTATCCATGATACAGCTTAACAAAGGAACTGAAACATTAAAACGTGATAGACCCCAGTAATGGCCGACTTAAATCAGACCATCACTTGATGTCCGGATTCGTCTTTACCCCCTAGATCAGGACCTTTCTTGTCAGGGGTGGGGATTCATTCAGCTGTAATGTTACATCAATATCCACGCAATTATTTTTACAGTTTACTCATAGCATAGCATGCTCATAGGTAGAAACTGACACTATGTATATGTATTTTCATAGAATACATCTTCTTACACATAGGCCTATTGAAGTCTTCAGGCGAGGGTTTCCGCTGATCGGTTATGGTAAAGATTAACCCGACTCAAAAGAAAATTCCCAAACGTATTCTTTTTTTCTCTCATCAAAGAACTAGCTTAGCTGTCTGGTGTCCACTTTGTTCAATATATTCCTGTACACTCGGAAGACGATCTGAAAACTTTATGATGGACTAATTATGTTGACAACCCCTAGTTAAAAAGTGTACGGGTTCCAACATCCACAACCCGCCGGATTTTTCCTCCTTGGCCCTACCCTATCTTATTAATGTAAAGATATAGCTCTAAACGCTAGCAATATTTTGAGACAATCTGTCGTTAGTTAGTATTCCATCGGGTCTACCGGCGGTAACAGTATTTTATTTTCTGTGGTTATTGAATCTCCGAGTCAGTGCAAGGATTTTGTATCTGGTATGCAATTAATGGAATTGAAAACTTGATCCCTGTACTGCCTGTAAGCATGGAAGTACCTCCGAGGTAGTAGGCTACATCCATGAACAAAGATGGAATCGGTGCAACGAAATAATTGAGTTATACCATGCAGCTATTACGTAATAGCTCCGGTTATACTTCAACAAAGTATGTGATGTACACTAAGATTTTCTGCTCATCAAAGAAATACATGCATCCTCCCTCCTCTGCACGTCACTTCATTTTTGTCATCAGCAAAAACAATTCCTGTTGATGACGGTTGCTAATGGAATATACCGGGCCCGCAGGACCGACAATTTTTCCAGTGACGAAAATTATTTCCACGGTGCTCAAATGTGTAAAATTGTATCAAGTTGATGGCAAACTTCAAACCCTCTAGCTAGGGGGCGAACATTTTTTGAAAGGATATCTTTCGCCCCCAACTCTTCACACAACATGGCGAAGGGCCTAGAAAGTGAGTTTTTAACATTTAAATTGATAATGGAATCATAATTAAAGATCTTTTGATAACTTTTGTTTACTTTTTCGATAGGTTTTATCACCATTCCTCAAAGCCTTCTTCAAAGAGGCTTGTGCTACCTCTTCCACTCCCAGAAGACGCTAAAGGTATATCGTCTTGAATTCTGATTTTGTGGTAACGGGGCTGACTAAATAAAGTCAAAAAATGTTTTCACGAGATAATATTGGAGCATAACTGGTTTTTGAATGCACCTGATTTAGACCTTCGAGACCGGGTACTTCAAATTAGGTGGCCTCATAAAACACGATTCAAGACATAATATGGGTTCATGATAATATGTTTCACATACTTGGTAAGCATTGGACACCATTTCTGGCTAGAGTAATGCTACAATGCTTTTTCTCCCACCTTATGATAAAATTTTGATTTCACAGGACTCGAAAATTGATTAACAGAAGTTGGAGCTTTGGCTATAAGGTATATTAGAAAAGCTGATTCATTTTTGCTCAGAATTTTTTAAGATTAGAGATGGTCTGTGTAGGGAAATAGGTTCCATTGTTTAAGACAAGATTTTCTGGTCTATGAGATGTAAGTTGACTTGCGTCACATCCTGTGCAAAGAAGCATCACAGGTACGATTTCACATTATATTTATAACAAATATAATGTTGCCTGTTGTCAGCTGTCTGCACTTGTCGGCGTTGGTTTTGTATTCAACAAAAGCATTTTTATTGCGTTGTGGCATCATTTACATTAAAAATCTATTGTGAAACCAATAGCCCGACATATCATCCGTCATAATGATCATCGTTTTTCTTTTGTCTGTAGTGTTTTGGTTTTCTGAGAAATGTTTAACTCTTGATCTGAAGAGAGGCAAGTGGGTGGTAAGTAGATTAATTAACATATTATGCAAATGATGTGATTCATTCATCTAACATAACCAGTCCAACTTGTGACCTACTTCATGTCTTCCAAATTCACTTCATCATATTTTGTGCTACAATGCCTGCGTATTACTTAAAATTTGGAAATTTGTTAAAATCTGTGAGGAACTGTCAAAAATAGTATAAAACTTTTTGTTTTTATATCATTAAGTGACGATTAAGTTTGATTCTCTTAAAAGCTGCAATATTTTCTCTCTTATGAATACAGATTGTACATTTTGCGTCGCCAGACCATTTTTTCACCCTTGTTATGAATGGCTCGTTCTAATATGACCAATTACTGGGTATTCCTTATAAGTTTATTAATAAGTTGAAGGGGGGGGGGGGCAATTGGTATGAACGATTCTAAGAGGAGAGGGTTACCAATGGTGAATAAAAACATATTTTCCATTTAACATCTGCTTACAGTCAGTATTCACTTAAATAAGTTCTGATCCACTACCCCACATTTAATCTCTTACAGACAAACGAACAAGGAGAAGCCAGAAGGGTAGGTAGTTTTTGAGCCCTGTTAAGAATATATTTGCTTCATATGCCATCCCACGTTGAAGTCCAAGCACGTCGTGTCAGTTGGCACCTTGTGTTGGTCACTCTATCCTGATCAGTCTATAGGTCTACAAAATGTGCTAAAGGCCTTTTCCGAAGGCAAAGCTCATTGACCTCAAAATTTGCAGAAAAATGTTCTCTTCTAGAAGATGAAAACTGCTGCTCAAAAGCACATTGCGTTCGGAAGATAATAATTTTCAAAGAAATGCATTTTTTCTTTGGATTTGGTGCTTTAAGGGAAGTTTGTGATGTCATTGCGGCTCATTAATATTACATATGCATTCACTTTATTTACAATTTAATGCAGCTGCAGAGAATATTAAGGAACATTGTTTGTTTTACAAAACATATTGTATAGGGTAATGCCAAATCTACAGGAAAAGATATTTAAACATGCCAACAACATCAAATTTCAAGGACAAACAGGATGTTCAATTATAAACAAAATCAAACGGAATTTGACAAAATATGCATACATTACAAAAATTTTGTGGCTTTGTTGAAAAGTGGAGATGTTCTAAAGTGAGATATTTTGAGTTCGGAAAAGGGTATTGCGACAGGGTTTGGAGGACATGGTCTGTAATATTGTCCTTCTTGCAAGACCTTCATGGAAATCCACCACAATATGGCTTTAATGAACATACACAACACTCCGCGTTCTTTACGTGGATCGTCTCCGTCTCATAACATGCTCCCATCAAATTTACATTGCCGAATGGCATTGATTTAATTTTATATGTTTGAAAGTATCTTTTTAAAAAATATTAAGCTGTTCTACAGCTATGTGTAAACCTGAATCATTTTCCCAACTTTCTTTGTTTTTCTTTTGAACACAAGACCGAACTGGGAGAAGCCTTCGTCTTGGTAAGCCGCTTCTCTATTCTTACCTCACTTTTTCAATGAACCTAAAATTCTTCAAGAACTCTTAAATGATAAGCAAATTGATAGTTTGCAATTGTGTAGCTAGGACTGTCATGGTTTTTTCTTTTCTGAGTGTGACTTAAGGAGGGTCCATGGAAGGACGTTTCCTCCACCCCTTTGGTGAAAAATCAGCAATCTGAGGTCTCCAGATGCAAAGTGGTGTAAAATTTGTGTATCAAACATAATAACTTACAAGTAGGCAGGTATTACCCTGATTGCAATTTTGCCTTTACTGTTTTGCAACTTGGGATATAGAGGTATCAACTCCCAAAACATTCCCTTTGAAACGAACCTCCTAGTTGGGATGTTTTTATGTTCTACGGACATACTGCAACTCACATATTGTAAAAACGCGGTATTATCTTTCCTGCTCTCAATGTTACCGTTGATTTATATCTGTATGAAACTGTCAAAAGCTATGGACCCCCACCTCCCCGACCCTGGCCTCCAGTCCTCCAAAGAGTTTAAGTATGTGCCTTAAAATTTTAAGCTGCTACCCTACATTCTGCCTCTTTGTAGGATATTTGCCTGTTGGACTGAAGCAAAGGAAGAGGTTTTTTATTCAGCCGGGTTGACAAGACACATACCAGGTATTAATGAGGATGGGATATGTCGAGATACTTTCACCCAAGCAAGGAGCTTAAAGACAACCTACTGAAGTGAAGTTGGAAAAGATTTAATCTTTTCCTTGGGAGATCTTTCCGGCCCAGTTTCCAACCTATCGGTTCAAGTAGAGTCGGCCACGGCCTTTTTTCCAGTTGTGGCTCACTGGCTTGAGGAAGTGACAAAGGACAGCACTGAGCAGAATTTCGAGGGTGGACGGCAAGCCAATTGGCTAGAGACTGAGCCGCAAAAACCCCCTCTAACTGACTTGAGGGTAAGCAATTTGGAAGGAGAATGGATAGACAGCAACATATTTGTCAGTATGTTCCTGTTTAGTGTATACTTAAAACTTAATAAACATACTCTACTGCTGCTCAGTTGCTTATCGTCATACATTAGTTAGATGGAGTTTTAAGGCTCAGGTTCAAATCAATTGCTGTATGTCCGGCATTTTCCACTTGTGGTTCACTAGCTTATTTTTTCTACCCCATTGATCAAGTGCTGAGCATTGATGAGCACAGTGACAGTAGGTTCCGTTTGTACAGTCTTCAGTAATGATGAAGCGAGGATTTCAGACCTCCTGGCTGCAAGTTGGATGTTTTAACCACATTACCATATAGTAGGTTTCTAGTTGTAGGAGTGGGGTGGGGATGACAGCTGACTTTAAAGCCTTTGTTTCGTTTCTCATATTGTCAGGTTGTGGAGAGAGTTGGTGGGTGGGAATGGAGAGAGGACTGGAGCAATTGTGCAACTGAATGTAACTGTGGGAAAAGGAACGTCATCTCTGAACACCATACGTACCCTCCTTGAAACTGACAATGCTACTCGCTGTAACAGTGAGGAGATTTTTATCAATAACAACTGAAAAGGGGACCATGGGCCCCACTAGACTAAACCTGAAGGTTATAAGTTGAGGTGTAAAACCTTCCAAACCTATACTCAGTCAGGTTTACAAACATATGACGCCACTGTTGCTTGGCAACAGAGTTGATGAGGAATGCGTACATTTCGTCACAATGAAATGTATATCTAGATCCTGCGTTCAATCGCGAGATCACTGCACACGCAAAACCGAAAGTGCTCACATTTGTTCCTTCGCATGATCTCTGCCAACCAGTACCGACCAGTAAGGTAGGCGTGAATATAGGACTTGGACTGGGAGGGCGTTCTTTTTTGTTCCATTATGGGGATGGGGGCATATTTGGGGGAGGGATTTGCATATTTGCAGCTACAAACAAAGGTGCAATATTCTCAAGGTGCAATATTTTTTGATGTATTATTATCAGTATCACATGTTTGACAAACAATATCAACATGTGAAGTTTGTTTTAAGTTCTTCTAGCCTGCGTAGCACCTGTGTGGCTACGATCCCCTTTAGGCTGCCGCCCCTCCTCGTAGCGATGAGCTGGACGAAAAAAGTTCGCGGGCTAAAATTCTTCCCGGATTTCTGATTGGTAACCATGGGGATCTTTATGAAAAGATTGTAAAATGTCTTAAAGGGCAATAACAGTCGCCATAACTTGAAGAAGTGTAGTATACTGACCTGTTTCATAATTAGCTGTGGGGGGTCATGTGGTACCATTTTTCCCTTCACATGGGAAATTTATTAGAAGTAACTGCTTCGTTTACCTTGAATATGCAATATAATAAAAGATAGTTTGAAGACAAGTAAGATGTAAATAGCGATATTTAGCTGTTGCTTCAAAACAAGTTTGGGGGACTGCTCTTGACCTTCAAGAGACATGTATCAAATTTTATAAGTCACCAAATAAAGCATGCGTGACTCTTAAAGCAACTGTACAATACAGCTGTTAAAATACTTAACACCACTAAGGAATGCCAATTCAAGAAAAATCATACAAATTAGATTTGACTTCTGTTCTGCTTTTATTGCACTAACCATTAACACAAATTGCAGACGGATTCCTATTGTACTTTAAACAATGGCTGAATGGAAAATACATACCAAGCAATAATGATTTCAAGGTCATATAGTGTGCTATTGAAAAAGGAAACAAAATTAAATTTAGGACCTTTTGAATTTAAATTACAAACAAGGTATCTCCAGACAATGGTGTGCCCAGGATTTCTCTTACACGGTTCATCCATTGTGTTCTGTTATCCCCAGCCTGGAAAGTGGTCCGAAGAAAGAGGGTGTTTTGAAAACGTAGGTATCCTTACATGCAATCTGAAGGTAAACACATTACTTTGAAGTAAAATATGTACTGAAACATTAAGCTCTTAACGAAATTGTGTAAAACAAAAATCACCATCAGTGAAATGTTAGACTGGGCCAAATGACCTGACCCTCTAAGCATGCCTCTGCTTCCAGAGTGAAAGTATTATCTTAATGATACCAATAGTACCTTAAATTATTCAGAGGAAATACACTGAATGACATTCCATGACAAGGAAAATACTATAGTACTATATCTACTACCACCGTCATATAATACACCGTGTAACTATATGCCCCGTTAATAACTGTAAATGACCCCTGTCCAATACATCATTCACACACATTGTGTGGAAGTAAGGACAAGTGTATGGCTTTTACTTAAACAGCTGAAAAATCAAGCTTTAGACATTGAAAAATCAAGCTTTAGACATCTGTTTAATGCAAGCCTCAGAAACAGGGTATGGGAGCAATGCCAGCCCCAAACTGTTTTCAGACCTACTTAGAAAATTTCAAGTTGCCACTGCCTTAATACCTTTTCATACACTCAACCACACACTACCACCACCCTCAGAGGCAGTCTTTTTGGCACCCTCTCACCAAAACCATTTAACCCCACTTGATGTCTTGTATGGCTACTGGGCTCATGTTAGCCATTTATAGTATCCATAGCCATAAATGGCTGTTTCTTATGCATTGGAATGAGTCACTTGTTCCATTACCACTGCAAGGAGAGTTCACTATTTCGTGTTTTTTTATGATTATTTTTAAAGTGTACCTCAAGTCAAAAAATTCAAAAATATATATTAAAGATCATGAAAAATGAATTCTAATACTCCAACTCCTATCTTCATAGTATTACCCTGAGCTGAGATATAAAATGTTGAAGTTTATTCACTCAAATTAAAATGGTACCTTGCGCAATAATTTGTGATGTCATTCTTGTACTACTCAAATAACAATCTTTGTATTTCTTTGTTTTTCCAAATGTTACTGCACCTTGTACCAAGGTGTGATAGCACTCTTACTCTTATGAGGTGATGTAATTAATCCCTCCTTGCGCATATGTTATGCAAGCAAACAGGAAGTGTTCGAGGTCATAAAAACATTTCTAATTTTGAAGGGAAACAAAGCATGTTATGTGAAGTTGTACAACAAGAAAGTCACAAATTATTGTGCAATCGTCCAATTTTTTTTAAGTGAATAAACTTCAACATTTTATATCTCAGCTCAGGAATGACATATGAAGATGAGAGTTGGACTGTTAGAAATCATTTTTCATGCTCTTAAATATATATTTTTGAATTTTTTGACTTGAGGTACACGTTAAAGGTCCAATCCTCTCACCCCAAACTACAATTTTGGTACAGGGGTACATAAATTCTCAATTCGCTCAGTTCTTTGATTGACTTCTAATTCAAACCATGCAGAGTACCAAAGCTTATATTACACAGTATGAACCATACTGAGAGCGTTTTGATTATATACACTGAGTTTTTCTATACTCACCTTGAAGCATTAAACTGAGATTGTATCTGGATGAGGATGAATTTCAGATAATTGTGGGAGGGGCTTAAGTAAGAAGGTTAGGAGAATTGATACTGTTTGGGGTGAGAGAACTAGGCCTTTAATGTGTAAATTTTAAGAAACAGATAATTGTTGATATCTAATTGACAGTCACATTAATTCAAAGGAAAGACATTTTAAAAGTTGTGAATGTATGACATCATTGACTTACTCTAAGTCAATTTTACATGAACAGATCATGTGATCGTTTTTATGAAAATAATTTACAAATTAAACAAATATGAATAGATTAACTTATCATGTGGTATCCTTCATAACTGATAAAGATTAGAAATTTCCCATAATATTCAGGTTGACAAGCCTTGCAAATTGTGGCACATATAATGATACCAATGGTTTAAAGGGCAAGAGCAGTCACTGAATTTGGATTAATGTAGTAGTCTACAGTATTTCATAATTGGCTCTTGAGAGTTATGTAACAACACTTTTGTCACTAAACTAGGAAATTTAGGAGAGTAACTGTTTGGTTTGACCTGAATATAAAATGATGTGGTCCTTACCTACCAACAAAGGTACTTGAAAGTCAAACAAGAGGTTATCTAGAGGACCTGTCTGTTGTTTCAAAATATGTTTGGTGACTGTTCTTGTCCTTTAAATGGTGGAGTGATACCATGGAACCTTGGAATAAGCAAAGTTCCTTCATAGAAAGTAAAATATATTTATGGAATGGCAACACTTGTACAGTTTTATGTTTCTTCCTATGGGGTAAAACTGCAACACAATCATAAGTTTATGGAATAGCAAAACCTGAACAATATTTAAGATGGAATGAGTATGTGTTTTTAATTTTCAAAGGGATTTTGTTCAACAGCAGTACTATTGTAACTACATGTATTATACACCTTGCCATAAAATAATGTACAGTATGATAAAGATAAATAAATGTATATAGTCAGTTAGGTCTTTTGGTGTTTCCTGTGAAGTATTTTGGTTCCCCTATCATGTCCTCAAGCTGCTGAACTTACCATAACTCCCAATCTTACTGGCTGACTTCCAAAGCCAACCCCCTTCCAAGAAACTCTGGACAATAAAAGTTAAAGGCAGTTAATTCTTACCCTTAACTACAATTTTTGTAGTCTACAGAAGTTGGCACAGTTCTTTGATTGACACCAAATGTAGAGTACTGTGCACAGCTCGAATTACACAATTACAAAATGGGTCTTGCATACTCTCCCTGAAGCAATAAACTGAGACAGTGTCTGGATGAGGATGAACTTTATACAGGTGTGGGAGGCTTAACTAAGAACACTGGGACAGGAGAATTGGAAATGCTTGGGGTGAGGTTTGGTTAGATGGCATTTTATCACCAAGTTTCCAACCAATTGGTCCAAGTCGAGCTAGCCACAGTCTTTTTTCCAGTTGTGGCTAACAGGCTTGTTTTTCCCTACTCCATTGCCTATGCTGAGCACCAAGCACAATGCTGCTTCCGTTTTCAAAGTCTTCTGTATGACCCTCCCAGGACAAGAACTCCACACCTCTCGACTGCAAGTCAGATGGTCTAAGCAATTGATCATGCAGTCTGGGATGAGTTAGTTAGTTAGTTAGATAGAGTTCATGGCCCAGTTTCCAACCTATTGGTTCAAGTCAAGTGGGCTACGGCCTTTTTTCCAGTTGTGACTCACTGGCTTGTTTTCCCAACTCCATTGCTTCCAGTTTTAGAGTCTTTGGTATGACTCAACCTGGGAATCGAACCAGGACCTCCCCTGAGAGGCAGATGCTAAGGTGAGATGATGAGGTCTTTAAATGTTCTCTAATACCACCCACGGTTTAACTTGACAACCCTTGTTAGAAGGTCAAATTTCCACATTGGGCAAGTTAAAACAAAACCATGAGCACACGTCCAAGACCTTTGTAGCTACAGTAACCTACACTGAAATTTAATTGTCATTCACACTGTAAAAATCATTATCAAATGTGTCAATGAAGTTAAGACAACTATAAAAGCAACACTTGTAAGACGTATCCTTGCAACGTATTTTTTGCCCACAGACAAATTCAAAAACCTAGATCTCCCTGTGGGCTGGGGGTTGTAGAATGGCCCACAGTGCTCTGCATTTGTCATACAAGATGATTTAAGAAGAAGGCTTGCACCACATATAAAATTTAAAAGATTTTAAACTTGGCATACCTACCTAGCTGACTCTGTATAACACATGGGTGTTGGTGTGTCATAAATAATGCATCTAACTAAAAACACCCTAGAGAGAGAAGTCTCCCATTAGGCGAGGCACTCTTGTGAAAATTGTAAAAATACCATCTAGACATTTGCAAATTATCAAAGCTCACTATATAAATTAAACGGCAATACAAAACAAGGTAATGGACTTCAAGGATCATAAAATAACTTTTTGGCATTTTGTTATAATTAAATCCTTTAACTGAATTTCATGAAATAAAAGACCAGAATATGTTAGTGTACAAGGATCTGCAAGGTGATAAAAGGGCCAGAATATATTAAGGTACAAATATCTTCAAGGTGATAAGAGGCCTGGGAGATTTTGATATTGTACATACATTACACGCTGTAAAGTGAAGGAGGCACCCTACATTGGAAGTGTTTAAACTGTACTCCAACCCCTCCCCCCCGATGATTTTACCCATGCTACAGCCCTGCATAATGACATGTCAAGGTGTTTGTGGATGTGTAGGCTTGAATGACTCCACGGACTTCCTATATACATATGGACAGAGCATAGTGCACAGTAGATTGTCGCTACCCTATGTGAGAGAAAAAGCGCACTAAGATGGCTGTCTGCTATGATTTCGTGTGAAAGTTTGGACTTGCTCAAGTCAGTTCCCAGATTTTGCAAGAAACTTGAAATATTTTCAAAATAATACAAGGTAAGGTGAAAGTCACAACACATATTGCAGGAATATGATATTGTTAGCCATTCAAGTGAAACTTTTGTTATTTAAAATATAACACAGTCGTCATCAAATGACACAAATTATAGCTTCACGGCGGCCATCTTGGTGCACCTTTTTTGTCCCAGTCAGTGGCGACAATCTACAGATAGGACGTATGTGTTACAAGCTCTGTCCATGTATATAGGAAGTATGTGGGTGACTCACAATGGTCTTGGAATCAGGTTACTACAGCCTATTGATGCAAAAGAGAATGGAGCCCCAGCTCCTTCAAAATCATTACTGATGTACATAAGATTGGATGACTCCCAATGTTCTTGAAGACAGGTAAATACAGTCTATGGAGATGCTGTTTAGGATGGAGCCCTGAATCCTACAACATCAACATTACTCCTGATGTATGTAAGCTTTCTATGAATGTATGCTTTGAAGAATGTATACAAACAATGACTACTTTCCTATCAGTGCTTACATGATGAAACACACCAAAAAACGAACAAGACTTTTGAAGGATGAATACAGAATTAGTAAAGCCTTTTTTCATACCATTGCACATCAAAGCCTGACATAAAACACACAAATGATAATACTAAAACATAATTTTTGCATGTTTTTGAAAGGATTTGAAAATTAAGAGACACTGCCTAGTCAGGTGGAGTTCACAACTCTGAGTTCACAACTCAATTTCTTGGGCAATTCCTCAGTAGGACACAATGAAAATTCCACAACTGCTTGGAGGTTTCCCTAAATGTCCAAGATTCTTGATGTATGGGTCTTCTTATAATGTCCAGCAGGCTTTCATCATATTTCCAAATTCCTCATCAAGATTAGTATTAAGACTAATACCTTCATGATAATCTTCAAAAAGGCCATAGCTGATTTCACTTTCACGATTTTTAAAAAGATCAAAAAAATCTTCCTTCACATCCTCTTCTCTTAGTTTCCCTGAAAAAAGCATAATGTTTGAAGTGAAAAAACACAATAAAACTTCTGCTTAAACTTTATATATATATATATACATCTTTGGGTGAAATCAACAAAAGTTATAAAATTTGTGGCCCTGACAACCCTCCTTACTTTACAACTGTGTAGAAACACCCTGAATATTGTCTGGCAATATTTTTTTTGTTTTAGATTGACTCACTCGCCAGTGTATAATTTTAAAAACATATTGTGAATGTTTTAAGACCTATACACAAGCAATTAATAGGGAAAATTTCCCTTTCAAGGAAGTTTCTTTTACTCCTTGTCATTTGAAAAAAACACAATAAAACATTCAACGTTCACACTTGGTTAAAATCCTCAACTTCTGTTGGTCCATAATTGTCAGGTGACCATGCATTATCCTGGCATAAACTCATCATGGGCTGTTCCATTTTACTCAGGGTTGTGTTAATTAAATGTGATTATTTACAAACATTATTGTATGCTCTTGTTTCTTCTTTTAAGTCAAACTATCATTTATGTATGAATTAACAAAGACAAAGTTAAACAACTGTGCACCTGTGAATGGAATTATTACGACCAGGCTGGTCCAAACACATCTTTTTACTACTAAGTTAGAAACAAGTCTGTAAATGTCCTTTTTAAAGCTATAAGCCTTTATAATTAAAATGTAGCAGAGGGCAGTTAATCCTACTTCTCAATGCTTACTTCATATTTACTCAATAATCGGTTTAACATTTAGGTACTCACCACACACAACATCAGGATGACTGCTTGGACAAAAGAACTTTTTGGTTTCATAGAGATTTATTGTTCCAGATTTATTAGCATCAATTTTCTGGAAAGCCTTCAAAGAATAAAAATGCAGACACACATTTAGATATCACATATAGAAAACTGACCAACTGTCATGAGAAAATGACTAACTTTAGAAGAATACTGCAGGAGACATGACTGGTTGTGGACCACTTCATTAGTTGATCACCCAATTCGTACGACAGGAAATGCATTCTTTCTAGCTTAGTACCGTCAAATATGAAATATAATACATTCCTAAAAAGTACTAAGCTTGAACGGTAAATATCACAGGTAAAAAATGCATTCTTTCTAGCTTAAAAATGACAAAATCTGACACCTGTGTGTATGAAGTGAGTTGATCATCTGGTCTTTTCATTACCCTAGCAACATTAAAGTGCAAATACTAAACCAGCTGACTTCAGTATAGATATGTGCAAAATTTAGGTGCTTAACTGCTGGAGTGAAAACAATCCCTGCACTACACAGACTACTCGCAATAATACATTTGTCTTCACTCCAATACATTCTTATCATGTTATGTGAGTTTTCACCAACTGATACCATGGCTGTTAGTTCATTACTAACATGAGATTTAACAACACACCAGGTTCAAGTTTAGTTTCAAATACAGTTCAAATATGTTGCAAGTCTTTCTCTTTAGTGGCCTCTAATGAAAGGCAGGAAATACCATAGGCATATTCTACAACCCCAGTCCACAGGGGGGTGGGGGCTGATACCATGGGGTAGGATCATGGGACCACAAGGGAAATCTATCGTGCACCCAGATAAAAATTACTGATTATCAATTGTACGGGATCAAACACACAAATGTGGTATCTATGGAGTAGGATCACACAAAAGAATATCTGGGTTGCGGGATCATGATTACAAATGGGTATGTACCTATATGATCATGAGGCCCGCACGTTGGGTCTAGAGGTAGAGCATCCACTTCTCACAGGGAAGGCCTGCCTTCGATTCCCAGGTCAAGCCATACCAAAGACTTTAAAACTAGAACCTATTGCTGTTGTTCATGATGCTCCGCATAAGCAATGGAGTAGGTAAAACAAGCCAGTGAGCCACCCCCCCCTCAAAAAAAAAAAAAAAGGCTGTAAAAAAAGGCTGTGGCAGGCTTGTCTTGAACCAATAGACTGAAAACTGGGCAGTAAAACTCCATCCAGCCAGCTAACTAACTATATAATTATGGAGACAAAGGGGTACATATTTCACTGTAGGATCATGTTGACTATTTCCTTCCACCTGATTGTACACTTGCCTTTAAAATTGGTTGCCCAGATGACAAAATCTGACTGAGGTGAAACCAATTAACTACCTTATTTTACTTTGTTCTGACTGGGCTATGCTGCTACTTGTGCAGTGGAATGAAGACCTTGACTGATACTTTGCTTTTAAATCTTAAATATTCAGACTGAAAACTGCAAGATTTTTTTCTCAAATCTCAGCTCAATAGCACATCCCACATTAAATTTTTCATCTCAAAATTTAATTTGAATTTTCAGCATTTTTCAGCATTTTCAGCAGAAGTTAAATTTATCTATCACCTTACCTTCCTCACAAATGAATTCCTAAATTCATTCATTTCACCAAAGAAATATCTTCTAAAATCACCAAAAGTAAGAGAGCCATCACTTCGTTGATCCAGAATGAGCCAAACAGAGTCGAACAACTGCAAAAAAAAAAAAAGAAAAGAAATAAGTCACAGAACAACTTACAGAGTACAAAAAGTCTTTGCCTTTGTGGAAATAACACCTCAATAGGATTAAGCTTTTAAAATCTCCTAATTTTCAAGAAATGCAATTATTTCTTGCAATTTCAGGGCAGTCTGTTCAAATAATACAGCAATGAAATTAACTAATGTCACTGCAGGGAATATTTAACACTTTTGTTTCTGTTCTCTACACATGGGTTTATTATTATAGCTCTCTATGGAGAGATACATATAATCATTCCAACAGCTATGTTCAAGGACTAACAGGATATATTCCCTTATGAAAAAAACAAAAAGAATCTGAGACAATATGCTCAATTTACATAATACTCAGTTGACTTCAAAAAAATTAAAGAGACTTTTAAATGAAAAATTGAAACATTAATAGTAATGAAACATTAATAGTACGCTTTATTAAATATGAGAGCCTTTAAGCATCTGGCATATACTCTTTAAAAACACATGAAGCCAGAAAAATATTTTACAACAGTTCATTTCATTTTTACTGACTAAAATATGTCATATAATTAACAGTCATTAATACCCCAGACATTTCCAATTTTCCCATCCTACTTCTAGCACCTTTCAAGCCTGCCTTAAACTCATCCCTATCCAGATAGAGGTACAATCCTAATTCATTGCTTCATGGTCTACCCTGGCGAGTACACAAGGTCCTGTGATGAAAACACTCTCAGCACATAAAATGTAATATGAGCTATCCTGCATTTTTTGAATTTGATGTCAACTAAAAAGCTGTACCAATTAAGAATTTCTGGACACAAAGAGTAAAATTGTAGTTTTTGGAGACAAATGACTGCCTTTAAAATCAGAATTTCTCTTCAAACTTGGCGGCGTAGTAACTTATCATGTACTAACCTTTTGATTAATATCGACGTGAAATGTATTAAGAGCTGTTAGGATTTCTTGTTTTGTAAATTTCCCTTCTCCAGATGGATCAAGCTTGTTGAAATACTGAGCAAGTCCAGTTAATGTTCGTGATGCACGTTTCTTTATCTTTTGTTGTATTACGGCTGAAAATAGATCATAAAAATAAACATTACAAAGAATGATACAAGGTAGGAACAGGCAGAACTTGAACCAGCCATCCTTGTCTCACAAGTCTGATGCCTTAGTCATTAGTCCAACACATGATATATATTCCATTGAGATGGAATTTACACCAAAAAAGAGAAATCCTTGAATTCTCTGTTTTTTGTTTCTAGAATATCCCAACAATTACAACAGGTGCTGTATAAATACAAGAAACACAAGCACACTTCGGCAGCTTTCACACTTGAGTACTGATCTAGGTAATTCCAGTCTGGATTAGATCCTTCCTTCCATTATAATGGTCTTGCTCTCACGCTTCATCCCCCAAAGTGAATCAAACCCACGATCAAGTAATCAGCAAGTAGGAAGTTATGTAATAAACCCGTGGGCAAAATTGTCCACAGCACCACTTCGTGCCTTCTGCTTGTTTGGATTTCTCAGGAAAAAAAAGTGATCTTGCATCGTAATGCAGGCTTCTTTAATATCCTTTACTGTATCGTGGCTGAAAATGGATCATAGAATTATACATCTTGAGAACTGATCTAGAGGGATGTTCCAGCCCAGATTAGATCCTCCCTTTCTTTTTAATGGACTTGCTCTCCCACTTCTTCCCCAAAGTGAATCAAAGCCATGATCATGGGATCAACAATCGCTTGTTGTTGACCATCTTGATATCAGGTCACCTTCATCCCCCAAGCATTCACACATAATTTTTGATCCTCTGTCAGAAATTTAATCTTTCCTCAGTGTGGATGGATCAAATTCTTTGGATCTCACCATGACTGCTAGAGCTTTCACACTACAAAATTGAACTCCAAGGGGTGGATCAGAACTGGTTCTTATCCCCTGCTTGACATCAACTGTGAAAACACACTGACTAATTAACAGAGCTAACTAAAAATTCTGATGACCTTCCTCTTGACATCTGCTATAAAATTACACAAAATTAGAGGTGAAGAGAATAATAAATTTTGATATTACAAATGAGGGTACATGATGTTTTTATGAGTGAGAATGAAACCATGTCCCTTTGTGAAAATTTGCAAAACTTTTTCAGTTTCCTCAGGTTCATTTTATTGAGTACTTGGGCAAGATGTTTTATCTCAATTGCTTTTTTAAACCTACAGGTTAAACAGGTGCATGTGAGATAACTTATCAAGACCCACAGTCTACACATGCTGAAAAATTGAGATGATCCACTCTGATAAAGGCTTAACATAAAGGGGAAAATATTTTGTGCAGCATTTGAGGAGTACCACTCCTATAAAGTGATAAAAAAGCAAATCAGTAAATTATTAGCTGTCTTTACTATAGAGCATTTTTACTGATGTCAGAACCTTGGCTGGGTAAACACTAGTGTAGTACACCTCGCTGGTTGATGCTAGCTGAAAAGCAGCTTAAGATCCATGTGATGACTGTTGATTTTGCAAGGCAGAAGGCCTGGTTATGACTTAACGTGAAAACATTCCAGATGCAATATGTCTGACTTACTTTGCATTTCAGATATTACTGCGTTATCTTCTTTTTCCTGATTGGTCAAGGCTGGATACATTCCTTTTGCATATTCATCGGGATCATATGGTACCCTTCCCTCAAATCTTTATAAGATAAAACAAAACCTGTTATGAGTTACTTGGGCAAAACTTTATATAAATTTAAACAATGAAGCACATTTTACTGTCTCCAGATGAAATTAACTCTACACTGTTCAAAACAGTTATTGACAGTTGGTCAATTTTTTTCATAGCATAAACCCACAAAAATTAAATCGATACTTACATCACTAAAAGTAATGAGCTGAACAGCTCTGTTGGTGCCATATTTGTCCCAAAATATACAAAGAATTATGTAACAATGAATTTTGGTTTTACTTTTGCATTGTTTAAAATTAACTTTTAACTACTCTCCCAACACCACAGCTCAAAGATTTTTAAATAACAGATAAAAAAGGAATGAGAATAGCTAAAACCGGCAAAAGTGAGCAATAGACATAACAATACCCTAAAATACCAGATTTCAAGGATTCTTTCTCCAAAACTGGTTATTTAGTTAGTTAGAAGCAATTATGTTTCAAACCAAGATTAGCTTAAGTCAGGTTGGTTGAGACCTTTTTTTCCAATTGTGGCTCACTGAGATTGTTTTCCATACTCCATTGCAGAGATGCCAACATTTACATCCAGAAATCAGGGAGGTTTCCCACAGGAATCAGGGAGATTTTTTAGAATTACATGCAACTCAATAGGGGAAAAACTTGCTTGAATCAGGGAGATTGTCATATTTGCTAGTTGGAATGGACAAAAATCCTTGAATTTTCAGGGAGCCTCCCTGAGAATCAGGGAGAGTTGGCATCTCTGGTATTGCTTATGCTGAGCACAAAACACAATGGCAGTATACTCAATTTACAAAATTGAATGAAGTGTGTACAAGGGCAAGGGGTGATATGGTTCATTTGATTTCCAATGACAAATGTAGACCTAAGGATTTACACGGAGGGTATACTTAAAGGGGAAATGCAGTCACCCGTACTTGAAGTAATGTACCAAACTGTCCTGTTTCATGACTGGACGTTGAGAGTCATATGTGACAATATTTCTTCTCCGTAAATGTGAAATTTACTAGGAGGTTTCGTTTGGTTTCATTGAATATGCAATAATGATGTCATAAAATATTATAAAATATGTTGAAGATAAATAACAAGAAAATTGTAATATTTAGCTGTTGCTTCAAAATAAGTTTGGGGGAACTGCTCTTGCCCTATAACAATGCTTATTGATAGCAGAGGTACATAAGAATTTTTCACATCTTAATAATGTAATTCATTTTACAGACACAGCCTCAATGAATCACCTAAGGCACATGACACAAGTACCTCAAGAAATTTGAAGATCAACTTCTCTTTCTTGGGCCAAGAAAAATCCTCTTTAACTTGGGAGATAGAAAGAGGTCTATGAGTTTCTCTGATGTTCTCATTTGTTATAATTTTTTTCTCAAGTGGTGAAAGAGTCCTCCTATCACTTTCTAAATTTCATGGGGGATTGTAATTTTATCACATGGTAACACTCTAACTTATGAATGTGCCTTTGTAATATAAGAAAACATTTTGACTCACATAAATTTCTCTTTGGCTGCATTGTCGACATAAACTATCCTCAATTTCAGTACATCTTGTTTAGCGAGGGCGCCTGGTAGAGAATTCTGTTTGGATGTATCAAAACTCAAATCACTTCCCTGAAAGGAGATTGATACAAAATTCACATCAGGATTATTTCGATAGCTCAAGTATAACACTCAATAAATGAAGGACAGGGGGAAACCCCCATTTTACTACAAGGAAACTTTAAGTCAAACCTTACACAACCACGGTCCTTAAAGGTACCTTTGAGAATTGATGTCTTTCAGACTTGTTCTACTTGCTACGTATGAACAGTACATTTTTATTTGTTTTGCATTTTTTATTTTTTTTTAATTAAATTTTTATTTTTATTATTTTATTTCTTTATTCCTAGAAAATGGCCTTCCATTTTACACATTTACCCTGCATGGTTGCATATCAACACCACTACTAATTTTAATACCAAAAGAGTAAAGATTAAAATTTTCAGAAATATAGCAAATTTTCTTAGACCAAACATGGCAAATTCCAAGATTTTCTAGACTTTGGATGTACAGTCTATTTTATCTCATCTTTTATCACAAGTACTTACCACGGAGATATCTTGAACTGTGAACTTTCGACCTTTCCTTCTACCAACTACATGAGAATAGCTGCCTCTTACCACAAAAGGCAAAGCTGAGGACCTGTGAAACAACAAAAGAAAAATCAGGATTCAACCAAAGTGGACTTCCAACCAACCAAATCATTTTTATAAAAAAAAATCAAGTATCTTTACTAAACGCCGAGTTGTATTCAGTAAAAGGTTAAAGGGTTTATCCTTTCACGTCCAAATCCCAACTTTTGTAGAAAATTCTCAATTGGCACAGCTCTTTGATTGACAGCTAGTTCAAAAAATGAAGAGTACCAAATGCTCATATTACACAGCACTGAAGAGTGTTTTGATAACTTATTGGGGCAAGCCACTAAAGAAATATCTCAAGTAGGATTACAGACTTTCAGCATGAATGGGTTCACTTCAGACTTTTCATTGTCTGCCATTAAAGCATACCAGTGACTGCTACTTGTTCTGTTTGTTTATATTTATAGCAAAGAGCAATGTCGAGGACACAATACTAAAAACTCAAAAGAACCAGTTACTTAATAGATTTAAATCAGCTTTCTGCATTTCCAAAAAGATACAAAACATTCCTTTCTTCTTTCCAAAATTTACAAAATTCCCTCACTTTCCTCCAAACGAATTTTTCTTATCCTTTTGTCAATTTCTTGAGGTTTTCCTTGTCTGAAAAAAAAAACACTTTTTCCTGAATTTCCTGAGCAGCAGAAATAAGGGAAGAATAACATAACTCACTGTTTGCCAAACTGTCTGTATTCATAGACTGTAATTGAGTTGTCAACAGCAAAATAAAATCCATACAACAATCTGAGAGCAAAGTGTCCATCTCTGGTCAGGATTCGAGCATTAAAGTTGATACAGTTTGCAAGCAACTGTTCTGTACCTGTAGTAGTTGTCTTCACCCTGTTGATAAAACAAATTTTTTTTACATCATAGGGGGAAAGTTGATGTGTGTCACAGACGTGTTCAGGGGTTGAGAATGCTTTACTTTGTCCTTTTGCTTTCAAATATTCATGTCTTTTCAAAGTAAAATGTAGTGCGTACATGCTTGCCCTGCTCAGAATATTTCTTGTAATTAATCAAATGGGTAGGTTAAATTGGGTGGAGAAAGGCAGTTGTCTTTAAGACCTTGCAACGGGGCAGATGTCTCGGTGGAACAAGTTAGTCATTGTGTATCTGCTGCTGGTATTCAGGCAATCGAGGACTTTAGACTGCAGGCAAATGGTCAGGCTGTAATTGCTATTTAAAGTTTATGAGGCAAGCTTGGTTTTACATTCCTCACTGAGTATCCAATTCAAAATCTCTACAGAGAGAATCAGCTACCTGGCCGGACTCCTGTGGCTGGACTGTATAGTCCTTTACTCCCAAGGCAGGACTGTGAAATCTTTTACTCAGACTGTGGCTGGACTGTATTTTGTTACTCCTCTGTGGGTGGACAGTGATGTCCTATTCTACCCTTTGGCTGGATGATCTAATCTTACCATCTTTGCACTGTGCCATATGACAGCCCACATGACTGTATGATCTCTCCAAAAAATCAGAGTAAGAATAAGTACTGTTTTGTTTAACCCTTTACCGTTGTTTGGGTCCTTTGGGACCCAGACGGAGAGCGCGGCTGTCACCCATCTTTACTATTTCACTCCGAGCTCGAAACTACGAGTAGCTACCCGCAAATTCGGCCACAACAACGAGAGAGACAATTGTTTAAGGTCACGGGGTCAATAGCCTACGGAAGCTTATGCTGGGCATGCTACTTCCCCTTTTCCGCCCACTCTCGAGGCGCGCAAATATGCCCCGATTGGAGCACAACGGTAAAGGGCTAATTATGTTCATTTTACTACAAGACTGATGGCTTAAGAAGCCAGTCTGTAATATACTTATAATAAGTTTTTCAAGTGATATGTACGATTTTTGTATTCTTCTTGTCGAGTCAACACTCTCACAATCACACGTTTTTTTTAAATCCAAACAAACCTGTGACAATGTGTAGCATTATTCTAACACACCTACAATATAAAGAGAATGAATGTACATATTTATAAGCTAAAAGAGAAATACAGTACCTAAGTGATAACAGTCAGTCGGTTAAATGGGGTTTTACAGCTCAGTTTCTAACCAGTTGGTTTAAGTTGGCCAGCCAAGGCCCTTTCTCCAGTTGTGGCCCACTAGTTTGTTTTCCCTACTCCATGAATGGGGAAGTTTAAGCAAAAATGTAATTTTCATATGTGAAAGAGCAACCAAATCTACACAGTGTGATTAAAGTTCCATTTCAATTGGACATTTATTTCTTGAGATATCAATAAATGAAGTCAGAAGATTTGTGTTCCAAAGTGAATTTGAGGGAAGCAGAGCTTATATCACTTCCTCACATTGACAAGGAATGCTTTGTTTCCCTTTGTTATATCAGACTGTTGTGCTGACTTTGATATTAATAGGAATAGGATCCCTTGTAGGGATGCAAAGTTTGTAAAGTTCTCATGCCACTTTTTAATATGCAATCAAATTTTTATAATATTGGGTCATTAAGGAGAAAATCTACTCGAAATATTAAAGAGAAACAAAGAACTGTGCACTAATGTGGGGATGTGATGTGATATGTGCTTGCTTCAAGTTCACTTTTTGTTGAAAATGTGAAAACTTTACGTGCTCATACCTTGAGAACCACACATCGGATTTCATGCAAATTTCACTGAAATGCTCAGAATAAGTTCTCCTCTAACATACTAAATCCTGTTGTGACCCTAAACCCTTCATTTAAGCATTCTGAACACCAACCACAATGGCAATACTGTAGGTACCATTTTTAGTCTTCTGAATGACCCAGTCAGAAGTCAAACTCCAGACCTCCCTAAATGACATCACCACAACAATCTGATATGAAGCTGAATACAATCTGCCCATGCAGTATACAAACACGGACGTCAATAACTTTAGAAGCTCAAATCATCATATTCAACAACTATAAACAGATGTTGGGGTAAAGCCACACAGGGATTATGCTGGAAACCCCAAAAGGGAGGGTTCATTCTGCAAAACCCCAAGACCAGATAAACTAATCTGTGCGTCTTTTTAAACGACTGTACATTTATACCCAGTGTATCTTTTCATGAATGCTTACACTGAAGTTTCTGATCAAAATTTTCTTGTTGCTCATTTGTAATGCTCATTATACCAAACACACAAGCTATGCAGTGCATCAAGAAATTCATGTATAGATAGCACAATTACACTTAAAATTATTCAGGAGCCAACTTGACCCCTTCCCTGAAGAAGCTACAGGCACAAGAAAAATTTTCTGGGCTCATGAGCCAATGTTAATGTGACCCCTTTACTATTAGGCTTAAACTTCTCACAATTGTGTTTGTCACAAGATGCAGCCAGACCTTGTTTCAACTAGATAGTTTTGTCCAAGCAGTGCAAAGCAAGCATCAATAAGTCACTTAATGTTACACTTGAGTTGAGTCAATTTGATGTGACCTGATTCAAGTCAAATACTCCAGTCACTGCATTATTCCAATGAAGGAAGATTATGATACAATTCCTGGAGTAATTTCCCTTTTGAAATTAATGACTAAAGTCATGATTTGTTACAACTCTACAAATTTCACACCATCAGACTTACTTGGTATAGTGTAGATTTCTAATCTTGGGTTTCTGATCCATTCCAAATAGAGGACGCTGCGAGGCAGGGTCCTCATCAATGTTTTGTTGTGGGTCACTGATAGCAGCTCTGTGAAAATTAATGATATTACTAAATGATTACATGGTACTGTCTGTAAAAACTTAATATCAATAAGAATGAATAGAATGAGGCACACAAAAATATCAAAGCAAGCTGCAAGCTGCTATTTAGTCACTAGACAAAGGTTAGGGCAGGATTCCCAGGGAATTACAATCACAGAGAATTACAAATTGGTGCTCATTAAAATTCACAAATCCTGAATGTAATTATTATACAAAATGATTAATTGCCCCAGTTTGCAGCAACTTTACACTGCATATCACAGGAACCTACAGAAGTAGTTAATAGGAAGTATCTTGTCCAAGAATGCAATTTAAAGCTAAGTGTGGTACAAAATGTTGGAGTATCAGTATTAAGAATATAGTATTATGAGTTTCTTAACTTGCAACAAATCCAACATCATTTTTTCCCCTAGAAAGAAGAAATTTATTTACATCTTGAACATACATATAAATATATATACAGGACTAGTTGAATTAATATAAATCCAACATCTTTCATACATACATTTTTGTTTAACACTTAACCCCTTGCCAGCTGAGCATATTTTTACATGGTCAAAATAATTCTGCAGCCCTAAATAATGTAAACTTATGGCTTTTTGTAACTGATTTTTCGACTGTCAGGCAAATGTCACTTACCCCCTTAAAAAAGTGTAATGTTACTAATGCTAGTCACTGTCCTTGTCTGCATTGTGTAAATAAAAGCAAGGCCAAGCATGCACATGTACATTACCTTACATCATTAGGTGTGAAAGCGTTATTTAAGTACTCTTATAGACGAATTCGATCGCGCTTATTTTTAGTGACTGTAAGCCGCCATTAGTGGGGTCCATCAGCCTTAAATCCTCTTTACCTATTGTTTACATGAATTTCAAAACCTCATATTTAGTGAAAAATGAAGAATTTAAGATACAAATTAGTTTACAACCATCCATGATACAGGTAAGCAAAGAAATCGAAAGATTTAAAGGTGATGGACCCCACTCATGGCCGACTGAAATCTGCCCATCACTTGCTGTCCGGATTAGTGTATAGGATAGGGGTCACCAATTGAACAGGAGCAAAACATGCTGCAGAGTCAACACCAAATGATGCCAACTTTTGGCAAATAAACGAGCCACTTGTATCAGGTCCACCAGTTGGACCTATGAAAATACAGTAAGACTGAAAGTTTATGCTCCCTGAATTTCAGCTCTTGTCGAGAAATTTCTGAGACAAATTTACCTTGATAGTTGATCTGTCAGTACCGTATGTATGATGTGTTCACGTTTCCTGGATTCAGCAAGTCTTTCCTGAAACAGGCAGAAAAATTAAATCATGGAAAACACAAGAAAGATTCATATTTGTTTAGCAAGGGCATTTCCTTCATGTTTTGTTGGTCCTGTACTCAACATACAACAACCTTTAACTTACAGTCCATCTTGACTGATACTGTAGCTCCATGCCAATGCATTAGCCATGAAACGCTGAAGTAACAAGAATTTTCTTTGGACTCAAACCTGTACCTGTACTCATGAACTGGTGCCTGTACCCATACTCATGAACTGGTGTCCCTGCTTGTATACTCATACTCATAAGTCAGTGCCTGTACCAGTATTCATATTCTATTTATGAGCTGCCTGTACTCCTTAGATTCCATAATAGTTGACAGTAATGCCAATTGCCACTTACAGCTTCACTCTTTCTCTCCAAATCAACTCCTTTAGGAGATCTCTGTCCTTTACCACTCTTCAGTCTTGTGTTTTCTTCAACACTGCAAACAGACATAATTATATTTATTGTTTCTGATGATTGAACATTAACACTGAATTAACAACATACCTACTTCATAGGTGATTCAGTAAAGCTTTCCAGGTGATTAATACCAACAACAATCCCTGAAAAAATCCTTACACATTACTCTTCAACTGAGGCTAGATTCATACAAAGGATGTTTGGGGAGAGGGGAACACTCTTTTGACATTTACCTGGATAGAAATTTGAGATTCAGTGATACAAACATTTTGTTGATGACATCATCAGCAGAATGATGGGAGAGCTGTACAAATGCATGCCCATGGATTCACTAGGCAGTAAATACATTTCTATCTTCTTTACCACATGTTTAGTCTAATGATTAGAGCATCTGCCTCTCATGTGGAAGGCCCCGGTTGGCTTCCCAGGTTGAGTCATACCAAAGACTCCAAAAAAGGAACCTACTGCCGTTATGCGAGATGCTCCCCATAAGCAATAGAGTAGGGAAAACAAGCCAGTGAGCTACAACTGGAAACCAGAATGCAAAAATGCATTGAGGTTTCGATGATACATAAATTTTTCATTTCAAATAATGCCATCATGCACCGTTAATCTCCTCACTCAAATGTTATACTAGCATGTTAATAATTTTATTTCAGATGACCTTTGACCTCCATAAAGGACATACATAGATAGATAGACAGACCAACATACAAACAGGCAGACAAACAGGCAGCTATCTTGAAAAATAACATTTAAAAGGGTTTACAACTTTTACCCCTGGAGACCCCAGATGACCTTTCATCTCTGTCCAAAACAAGAGGAACCATCTCCTGACCATAATGCATCCACTTTCCCAAATAGGAAATGTATCCAAGCTTCCTAAACATATGATATCACGTTAACAAGGTTTTCAGACTTTGACCATCGGTGACTCCAGATGACTTTTGACCTCCACTAAAAGAAATGGGGACGATCTCCTAACCATAACACATCCACATAACAAATAAGAACTTCATCCAACTTTCCATTCTTGAGATATCACATTAAGGAGATTTTCAGACTTTGACTCCTTGTGACCTAAGATGACCTTTGACCTCCACCAAAAACAAAAGGGTTCTCCCTTACATCATAATGCATCAACATATCAAGTTTGGTATCAATCCTTGAGATATCATGTAAACAAGGATTTCGGGGTTTGACAAAATGTGACCCCAAATGACCTTTGACCTCCACCAAAATCAATAGGGTTCTTCCTTACATCATAAAGCATCAACACATCAAGTTTGAAATTAATCGAAGTTTTCTATCTTGAGATATCGTGTAAACAAAGATTTCGGGGTTTGACCCCCTGTGACCCCAGATGACCTTTGACCTCCACCAAAATCAATAGCGTTCTTCCTTACATCATAACACATCCACGCATCAAGTTTGAAATTACTCCAAGTTTCCTATCTTGAGATATCGTGTAAACAAGGATTTTGGGGTTTGACCCCCTGTGACCCCAGATGACCCTTGACCTCCACCAAAATCAATAGGGTTCTTCCTCTCAGTATGGGGTATCTGTGTACCAAGTTTGAGAATTGTCAGATATTCCCTTCTCAAGATATCATGTAAACAAGCAAAGTGTCACAAACACACACACATACACACACACACACGCACACACACACACACACACACGCACATACACACATACATACACACGCACGCCATCATGAATGCATAGGTTTCTCTTTTTATCGAAACCAAAAAGGCTGTGGCCGGCTCGACTTGAACCAATAGGTCGGAAACTGGGCCGTAAAACTCTATCTAACTAACTGTATCTTCTTTACCAATTTTGGACACCATGGAAGGTACTGTATCTACTCTCACTCTTATCCCTAGTTACTGGTTTGTTTGTCTTTCCTATTAATTAAGGGTAACAGGTGATCAATGCATTTATTGGTCGAGAATGACTCTCTATTAATTTGCAACCCAACACCTCACTCTTTCTTGGAAAAGTGCTATATAAGAGCAAGTTGAAACAGAATTGTTAGCTAAACTGGTCTTGTTTCAATTGTAGCCAACACTGTCCAGCACTGAAGCAAGGCAGATTAGGTAAACAAACATTGCCAAAATTGCACAGCAGTATCTTAGGCCTTATGCTTACATTTCACAATATAAAAAATTTACCTGTAGGATAGGGGTCGTAGAATACAGGTATGCCCACGGTTTTTCCCCCATGTCATAAAGGGCAACTTGAGGAAAGGACTGGCACAGAATTGGAACTGTATTTGAAACCAAACTTGAGTTTGAACCGTATTTCACCTCTATCTTTTTATCTGGTTGACACTTCAAAACGCACTTCATGTTGGCGTGTCCTTATATCTCATCTGACTATTAACTCAAGTCAAAAACATTTTGATATATCCTAAAATATGATGATCATCGTTACTCACTATTCTGATTGTTCATTCTCGTGAGTGTGGAAAGGGGGAATAAGTGGTCCTCTCCTGGAAGCTTGATGGTGCTTTGCACTAGCTGGTCTGGCATCCTGCAGTAAAATGTATCATTAATTACATGATCATTCACATTTATTGGTGAGGCACAGATGAAGTTGATGTTCAACGTACTGTACTACTGTAGAATTGAACATACCACCCCAGCGTTCAACATACTACAACAATGTTCAACATACCACACCCACTTCCAGTGCTTTTGGCAGGAAGGGGGGGGGGGGGGAGGGGATTTTCCCCCTTTCCAAAAGTCTCCAAAAAGGTGGGTAAAATCTCCCCTTTTTTCATTTCACTAAAAATTTAAAAACTGTCAATATTTTGTTTTTTTTTTAAGAGCGGATCCTTTTCAGCAATGTTTGAATTAACAAAAAATAAATGGGTTATTGGTCTTTTAAACCCTTCAAATTGCACCTTAAAGGGGCCTTGAAACAAGCTTATGTTCCCTTGACCCCAGTTGTAACTTTAAACTAGGAGAGAATCAATTTGGACTCGGGGTTTAGTGGTAATAGATCCTCCCTTTTTTGTGTTTCTGGCAGAATCCCTGACTTCCAACATCCAGCATATAACATAAGCATTAAATAGACCACAGTAGTGTTTAAAATACCATATCAGTGTTCAGCATACTACTGTAGCAATCAACATACCACACTAGCATGATTGTAATATCTCACAGTGGTATTCAACAATCAATACAACCCACCAGCATTTAACATAAAACACCATCTTCTACTTACTGCACTAAAATTCAAGATTTAACAGCACTACACACCAACTTCCAACCTACCCACACCACCATTACAAATATCACATAACCACACCAGAATTAAACATACTGTGCTATATTGCACACAGGCATTAGCATTAAAGGATACTACACTAGCCTTCAACATACTACACTAGCATTGAACATACAACACCATCTTCTACTTACCTAGGCTGCTGCAAGCAGGCTATTGTGTTTGCGTTTCAACTACTGCATTCAAATATCAAAAATCTTACTTTCACTACTATTCATAATACTAGGGGTCTTTCAACGGCTTCGCTGTTGAACAGTTGACGTTTCCAACTAAGTTACATGGCATAACTACAGTATACAATAGCCTGCCAACTTTCTAGAGAATCTCATTTACAACCACCAAATATGACGTCACGACAAAAATTAAAATACTAAATTATATCTCGCGTAATAGGTTATATTTATGTATTGAACATATGGCCTGGTAAACATTTTCCACCTACAAAAGCTAATTAGGTTGTTCGCCGTTCGTTGTATCAGTTGTATGTACCAAAATACACTATTCATGCTTGTTTCGTGCACCACGTGACCATTTCATGTTTACTAATTCGTCCTTCAAAATGCGGGATTCCTGTAAATGGAAACTGGACGCAGGTTTGCAGACTCTGCATATTATACTGTTTAGAGAGGTGTATTTTGATTTTGAGAGAGCGCCATCTCTTGGCTACTACAGAGTCTGCTCCGCAGGCTACTACTTACCACACTTAAATTCAACATAACAGCACTACACACCGACTTCCAGCCTACCCACACTACCATTACAAATATCACATAACCACACCAGAATTAAACATACTGTACCATATTACACACTAGCATTAGCATTAAAGGATACTACACTAGCCTTCAACATACCACACTAGCATTCAACATAACCACACAGTCAGCAGCAGAAGTAATCCATTGGCTAATGTTGTCTGTTATTAGCCATACAAATTCCACTTTGCATGAATATTGTATCAGGTACTACATAAACTTGACTTGGGTCTATTTAAATATCCATTTAACTTTTCTTGATATATTACAGTGCTTCCATTCATATAGACGAATCCGGACGGATAGTGATGGTCGGATTTTAGTCGGCCATTACTGGGGTCCATCACCTTTAATCTTTAAATTTCCTTCCTTACCTGTTCCATGGATGGTTGTACACACTTAAGTGTGTCTTGATTTTCTCAACTTCACTGAATGTGAGGACTCGAATTTCACGTAGACAAGAAATGTAGACGATTAAAGGATGATGGACCCCACTAATGGCTGCCTACAGTCACTAAAAACAAGTGCTGATCGGATTTGTTTATACTTGGTATAAATGATCCTTCTATTGGTTTGTAATAATCAGGTGACTGTGTACTCTGTGGGCATAAGCTTATCTTGGGCTATTCCATTTTATTCAGCATGTTGAATTTCCCTGCCTACAAATTCTCTGTCCACACCTTTTTGCTTCAGTGAACGGTGGTCAATAAAAACCAGATAAGAAGTTGCACCACTGCTTGCCTTTCACACCTTGCAAACAGTGGCACATCTGAACAGCATCATTCCGCCTTTATTTAAATCTTCCACTAGCTGCCTCTTATCAAGCTTGTGGTTTCTTGGAGCATGCTCGGATGAGTTAAGCAGGAAGTCGGGTGAAATTTGATTACCCCACCAAACCTCCCTTTTGGTGGGGACTCGGGTGAAATATGTAATAGGGTAAAAAATTCCTCATGCAGGGCTACACCATTTTAATGTGGTCATTTACAAAGGAAACTGTATTTTTTCTTTTTCTTTTTCATCTTCGAAGGGCTAGAGCAGTCACCCCAACTTAAAGACATGAAGTACACTGTTCTGTTTTATGATTGGCTCTGAAGAGTCCTAAGACAGTATTTTTTCACCTCAAATGTGACATAAACTAGGAGTAACTGCTTGATCAGGGCTGTAAAAAATGTTTATTTCCCAGGAAGGGAGTGAAATTATTACCCTGGAAGGAAGTGAAATTTCCCACAATTCCCCCCATGTTTTCATGTACAGAAATAGGAAATTTCCTTCCAATTGCCTAAATTTCCCTCCAGATGGCAAAATTCCCTGGGAATGAACCTCCCAGCTTCCCAACTTTTTCCACCCATGCTGCTTGATTAAATTGAAAAGGCAATAATTAATGTACATAGTCCTAAAATATTATGAAAGATACTTTGAAGAGAAATAAGAAGAAAATTGTGACATTTAGCTGTTACTTAAAACAAGTTTGGGACCACTGCTCTTGACCTTTAAAATCAAATTTTGAGTATTATTGAACAAGGTTAAACAACTCTGGACCTGTACAATAGAACAGAATAATGCATTCTCTAGGGTTAATTCTATCCCCAGATGGACTTAGACTATGCTCACATGCATTACAAGTTTGCATTAACACTCTGATTTTGACTTTTATCCTGTGCTAATGCACCAGTTTAACATTGTTTAGGGCAGTCATTTATCTAGCTAGCGGTAACGGCCAAGTCACTGTATTTCCTTTGCCCACCTGCCCA
Organism: Holothuria scabra; assembly: GCA_037179385.1. Classification (NCBI taxonomy): domain Eukaryota; kingdom Metazoa; phylum Echinodermata; class Holothuroidea; order Aspidochirotida; family Holothuriidae; genus Holothuria; species Holothuria scabra. Next base: position 37,844,065 of record CM074197.1, read on the forward strand.
TAATGGCTGGTCAGAAATATGATTCTCCCCTTAACCTGTATACAATACACACCAGTGGAGGATTTAGGGGGGGGGGTGACTAGGGTGGCTAGCCACCCCCCTTTTTTTACCACAAAAAAAATAATAATAAAAAGTAGGCATTGTTTTCACATGCTATCATCTTCCTATTATTATTTCCTACGGAATGCAAACAACGCTGAATTTTAAAAGTACATATTTGAAAGTGGATTAATTAAAATGTTAAATGCAGCAACACTTAGGACTAATTTAATTCTGGCAGTCTGGTACGAACATAGAATAGAGCTTGAAGGTGCAACCGTATTACAGATGAAATACTTATTTTTTCTGAAATATTCAAAACCCAAATCTTAGCCACCCCCCTTTTTAAAACCCTAGATCTGCCACTGCACACTGCAACAACAAGTGAGATGAAAAAAAAATATTGGACTAGATTACTTAGGGTAAAGGATTATACTGAACATACATCTGAGCCATCAAGGTTTAACTTTGGTACTCCTTCAGGTCTTTGGCTCCTCCCTGTCACATGAGGGGTAGGTTCAGGAGCATGGTGAAGGGCAAATGGTGGTCTTCTGGAGTCTGAACCTCTGATGGGAGAATTATAAAAAAGTTCAAGTCTAAATTCATTTATGTATAATCAATATGACATAAAACAGTTGAATTTTTACTCAACAAATCTGACACTTTAGCTGCATTAATAGTCTTACAAATATGATACTTCCTGAAAATATATGAACTCAACGTTTGCTATCAATAATTGCATAATTTTTAAGACCAGTACCAAAAAGGAGAAAGCACTATTTCACAAATAATCAATGACTAATTGTCCATCCAGTGAAGAAGGAGTTTATATCTAATGACAATTAACTTCACAGGTAACCATTTAACCCTTGCAAGAAAAGAGGCAATTTGGAAAAAGAACCTTGGCCAAGGAAGCAAATCTACAGTAGTAACCCTGAGGCATGATTTAAACCGTATATTCCATAGATCACATTTCCAGGACATTAATTGCTAGACCATTTCACTCTCTTCAACAGGAGAAGAATGTCTCACATGACAAAATACTTAGTTACAAAGCCAAATTTTTGGTACTTTATATGTTTGCATCCATGGTCTTCACAACCCCTAGTTCTTCTATTGTTAGGAATGGACTTTCTCGAAAAAATAAACTACTGAAGTTTACAAAAAAAAAAAATATCCAGAAAGACCATCAGGTGTCTAGCTACTCTATAAATTAGTCATTATAGAAAATAAAAAAAGATTAAACCAACCTTTGACTTGTCATACGAGTACTGTAGTCATGGTAACCCCAACTGTAACAAGAAAGTTAGCAATATTAAAAGTACTATCATTTATTTCAAGCTTACAGTCTGCAAGTGAACTCACATTTCTGTTTCTATGAACTTCAAAGACTATGATGCCTGAGACATTATCTAAGGTGGGATCATTTTCAACATTTTTTGTTACATTACAATGAATTATTTGCTAGCTGCCATAAATTGCTCTAACACTGCAACAAGCAAGTTCAGTAATTTGTTTCCAAGGCTACGGATACACAAACCAATCCCACACATACAGCATATGTTCCAGAATTTGAGTTTATATGAAATTTTGGAAAAATCATTCTATCTTCCTCCATTCATCCATGGTATATGGGGAAATCATAAGTGTGGCTTTGAGCAGTAAACTAAGATTAAATTGTATTTTTTTTTTTTTTTTTGGTGGGGGGGGGGGTTAAAAAAATCTGCAGTTAAGTAGGGTTGAGACCCCTGATATCATTGAGATTGGCTAGACACTTAGATATATATGCTTTAATAGTCTTATATGCACACACTGTACAAAAACAATGAAATGCTGTACAGTTCACTGTGTGCTTAATCGCTCAGTTTGTGCCAAACTGAGCCAATATACCAAACTCACTTATCATAACCATACAGTACATCATCAATGATTTGTTGAGGAAACAAAATCATTCAAGATTTAAATAAAAGAACATCCTGTAAACCACAAAAAGCAGACTCAGCCATCAAAATACCAGGTTCCCATGGGCCCAATGTCCCTACAAATTTGCTCGAACCAGGAATTTCTACAGCAAAGGGGCCTACTGCATAATTCAATTCTAATTGTACAATCTGCATATGAACCTCTCCAAGCACCCCATCACTGTTTCCTCTAAGTTATTATACATATTGTGTCAATACACTCAGTATGAGAAAATTTGACTCATTGGAAATTTCAGTTTTGTGGAACTGAAAACACATCAAATGTGGGAAACATTAAGCTCTCTCCTTTCACTTTTTCCCACAAACATCAGTGCATCAAATTGACAAGCCATTGCATCAAAATTGTGTCATAGCAGCTTACTGTGTATACTGTACTGCATCTCACAGCCATTTGGTATACTGGGCATTACATCGTAGTTGCAAGAAATTTTGACAAAACACTTTGGTGTAAACTTGTTGTGTCATGTTATGTACACTGCATATTGAAAGATTTAGGGCTGATATAAACTGAGGTTCCTTACCAGATCAAGACAGGACAATTAGACAAGACTTTAAAATGCCATAAGTTCATTAAAGTCCTTCCTCAGGACTTGAGGTTAAAGCGGCTCATTGAGTTGGTTCATGAAATTCAACAAATTTTTCCAAATCTGTTAAGTTTTCTTCACATACCAATGACAAATGGTCAAGACAATCCCCATACCCTACATACAAATAACTGTTTTATGAGTGAGTACTTAACTGTGAAAGTCACTTTTCAAAATTTGTGACCAGACACTTTTTCAAATTATGTACAAAACAGTTACAAGTTAGGACATTAGAAAATTCAAAATTTTAACTTTTTCTGTGGCTTTGGGACTTGAAACTTGACTTGTAATGCTAACTTTAAGCTTTTTTATGTGGTAGTGACCTTTTGAGACTCTCATTAAGTTATCTATATCAACTAAATGAGCCTCTTTAAGATATTTCAGGTGTGATACCAATGACACACATGTCTCAGCATGTTAAAGAGACTGATAAATAGTTTGTTAGATGAGGTTTTACCTGTATGCTCAATTTCTAACCACTTGGTTTAGTTAGGCCAACAAGGGCCCTTTTTCCAGTTGTGACTCACTGGTTTGTTTTTCCTACTCCATTGCTTATGCTGAGCACCAGGAACAGTGACAGTAGGTGCCATTTTTAAAATATTCTGTAAGATCTGACCAGGAGTCGAAATTCAGAGCTCCTGACTGCAATTAGGATGCTCTAACCACTTGACCATGCAGTCGGAGAGTGGTAGAGCTTGTTCATTAAAATTTGATACATTTAACTGAGATCTCAGTCTTTTCCAAGGTGTGTATAAAAATTACTATGGTGGTTTAAGGTGAGTGATGGCTTGAAATTGCATGCCTAAAATAAAAACCTTCAAGGCTTGCTTACTCACATTAAGTATCACTGTAATATTTGTGTAAAAATTGTGAGGCCAACCATGAAAATTTTTTGAAAATCAAGGCCTGTTTTTAGGTGTGCAACAAATCACATTCCTAACTAAATTAAGGATTGTGGTATTAGGTAAGCTTTTTTTTTTCAAATTCAATACATTTACCAACGTTTACATTTTTTATGGACAGTAGGTGTGCGAAAATCAACACTCCTCACAGTGATTTGTGAAGATTGATGGAGTGCAGTTGCATGGGCACAACTCCAAATCCAAGACCGGAGTGAACCCTCTTGTATATTTGCTGGGTCAAATCTTCTCATCATTACAATTCTTCTATTCCTTATACTCTTGTCCCATCCAAGCTGTCATAAAGTCCATCATGCACTGGCAAAATCAACAGAAATACTGTTTTGCTTAGGGCAAATCTTAAACATACAAGGCCATAATGTGTAACCAGAACACTCTCTGTGCATGCCATGTAATATGAACTACACTTTGCACCTTTTGAAATTTGATGTCAAAATCAAAGAGTAACTGTGCCAACAAAAATTTTGCTCCTCACCCCCTCTCCATCAAAAATTTACTTGGGGAAACAAGGGTCCATCTTAAAAGGCTAACTACTGTGCACACCTGAACTTTAATGTGAGCTCTGATGCCATGCTAACACGGTGATATAATCCCCTTTTACACTGTACACCTGCGGAGTCCAGAATAGCACTGTCCCAACAAATAACTAACCTTACAGTACTAGCAGTATCAGGTGGACTCAGCTTGGGTTCATAATCTGTGATTGGGTTCCTCAAGCCGTTATTCTTGTCAGCTAAATGTCCTAGATCAAGAGCTGGTACACTGAAGGATTTGGAAACAGAAAAAGTAATAGTATCATGAAAGAAAAGAAAAGGCTTTTCCCATTTCTAGCATTACTGTACTGGGAACAAAATTTAAAATTTCTTCATACAGAAATGACATGACATTATGAGTTACACTCAGCACAGTAAAACACTTATAACAGATGTTTGCTTAGGACATTCAAAGTAGGCTACGGTACAATGAATTGCTTTGGCAGCATTCTGCTGTACAGCAGTTTCTTCTGCAGAACTGTACCCCTGACCTACGGTATAGCCAAATTATGCTACCCCTTTCTGGAAGAGATAGAGTACCATAGTGCTATACTATACTTTAATATAGACCAACTCGTTTCTACAGAGAATATCAAACACAACTTATGCTGCAGTACAAATTTGTATTGACAAGTTTTAAAGTCACAACATGGCTCTTAATTTCCAACTTTAAAGGAAGGGTTTAAGGTCACAACAGGATTTGGTATGTTAGAGGGGTAGTCATTCCAATAATTTTGGTGAAATTTGCATTGAAATCAGATGTGCGGTTCTCAAGATATGAGCATGTAAAGTTGTCACATTTTCAACAAAAAGTGAACTTGAAGCCTGCACATACGACATCATATCCCCACATTAGTGCACAGTCTTTTGTTTTTCTTTAAACTTCACTCGATTTTCTCCTCAACATTCACACATTATTAAAATGTGATTGCATAAGTGGCACGAGAACTTTACAAAATTTGCATCCCCCACAGGGAGGTCCTATTCCTATTAACTTCAAGGACAACACAGTCTGATAGAACAAAGGGAAACAAAGCATTCCTTGTCAATGCAAGGAAGTGATAAAAGCTCTGATGCTGCGCTCAAACTCAGTTTTGAACACAAATCTGCCGACTTCATTTTCCGATATCTCCAGAAATAAATGTCCGATTTGAATGGAACTTTCACCACACTGTGTAGATTTTGTTTCCCTTTCACATTTTGATTAAACTTCCCCTTTAATGCTGTGCGTCTTTTAAAAAGGTTTTATATTCAACTACTGCAGCCAATGTGGTATGACATACTTCCAGTTCCCCTTGGCCAGATTGAGCTTGTGTTGGTATGGATTAAATCACATCCAACATTATACCATACTACATACTGCAATTTATTTAAAAAGTAAGTAATTACGCTCTTGTACAATATGACAGTATGTTAATTTTCAATACTTTACCAATCAGGGCGTGATGCTCCTCTGCTACCTGAACGACTACCTCCCGTTGCAAATCCATCCATCTTAAAAGAGAAAATATGTTAAGGAAAGTAACAGTACAGTACTTTAAAATATAATTTCTTTAATGCTTAAAGGCAAAATTCTCTTACCCCAAACAGTACCAATTCTCCACTCTTCCTTCTTAAGTCTCTCTCACAATTGTCTGAAATTCACCCTCATCAAGAAACATTCATATTGTAGGTTGTATTGCTTCAGGATGAGTATAAAAAGGCTCAATGTGTACAGGTATTTCAAAACACTCTCAGTACAGTTCATCTTGTGTAATATAAGCTTTGGTACTCTGCATTGTTTGAATTAGCAGTCAATCAAATAGCTGAGCCAATTGTAAGTTTTTGTTGCTGCCTACAAGAAGTGTAGTTTGGGGTAAAAGGATTGGCTCTTTAATGAACCTGAAAAATATACCTTACAAGTTATACAAGTAAGTATATGGTACACACACATTAGAACTAAGTTAAGAAGCAATCCGTATTTGATTGTACATATGTGAACACATGCACAATCATTCATTGGCAATAGAAGCACTGTATAGCAAAGTATACTGTACATGGTCATACAGTATGACAGGCCAGGAGTACGGTTTGCGTACTGATAAGTCAAGAGAAGGAGTCAGTGCATATTCCAAAGATCTTTATGTTGGAGTCAATGAAATATACTGTTATCCACAAATCCATGAATCCACTCTTAGTCAGAGATCCCCTCCCATGGATTTGAAATACTGTATGATGCCTTTTAAAGGGCAAGAGCAGTCACCTCAACTTGAAATAGTGTTGTAGACTTTCCTGTTTCATAACTAGCTGTTGACAGCACTCATGTGACAAAATTTCTTCTCTTCAAATGTGATATTTCATAACTTTACATTGAATACATGCAACATTGAAGAACTTTATAAAACATGATGAAAAATTCATTCAAGACAAAAAGAAAACTGTGATATTCAGCCGTTGCTTCAAATAAGTTTGGGGGAACTGCTCTTGACCTTTTAACCCAATGTGTTGTGACGTGTTCAGTTAAGTTCAAATAGCTCAGGAGGGGGAGCTTAAGATTAAATCAGCCAATCCACTCTACGAACATTGTCACATGCAGACCTGCATTCTGATTTAGCCTACAGTAGGCTAGGCCTATATAGAACTAAAGTTCTGAGCTTTTCCTACTTTCTGAGAACCATATCCAGTTGAAACGAGATCCCGCAGGACATCCCAACTGGAAAATGAGACCACCTTCAAGAGGGCAATAAACAACTCAACTCAACATCAATAATCCCCCTGTACACCAACTATCCTCCATCGAATGCCTTGTCTGGGTGCATAGGGGTACCACAAAGAAGAAGAACTACAGTACAGTAGGCCTACAGTAGGTCCTATATATCCAAATCCACTCTCTTTCCGTTGAGTCCCTACAGTGTCCATAATCCATCTTTTGCTTGTAATTTTAATTTGACGGTTACAAAAGGACCGGTTCATATGCTTGGGGTTTCCTTCACTGGTGATGGTAATGACCTATTCCGTCTTAATTATCAACCAAAACTTTCAAGACTTAAAAATGTACTTAAACTTTGGTCATGTAGAGATTTGACTCCTATTGGTCGGAATACTATTGTTAAAACTTGTGCCCTCTCGCAACTTGTCTTTCTCTTTTTGGTTTTACCAAACCCCCCGGAAAGCTTTCTGAGGGAATTGGAAACTATTATATTTGATTTTATTTGGTCAGGTAATCCTGATAAAGTTAAATGTCCGGTTATGATAAATACGATTGAAAATGGTGGTTTGAAGGTAACACATATTTCTTCATTTGTAAGTAGCCTGAAATGTACTTGGGTAAAGCTTTATGCAAGTGACACGAAAGGTATCTGGAAATATTTTTTTGATTTTCACCTAAAGTCGTTCGGATAGCAATTGATTTTCCAATGTAATTGTTCAATTAAAGATGTCAGTAGTGTAGCCAATGATTGCATTCGTCAAATATTACAGGCTTGGTGTAACATTTCTTTCCATCATCCAGTAGATAACTTTGGTAAGCAGGTAATTTGGAATAATTCACACATTCTAATTGATGATAAGGTCATAATGAATCTCTTTTTACTAGATAAAAATGTTATGTATGTGCGTGATTTTTTTGATGAAGAAAAAAGGCCTTTAACCTTTCAATGTTTCAAGCAAGCGTTTCGTATTGATTCCTTTCCATTTACATTGTATTGGGGAATTGTTAGTGCAATCCCTCCTATGTGGAGGACGTCAGGTTGATATGGTAACGACTTTATAAATACGTCGAGCTCTTTTAGCAAGGCTGTTCATTCTAGCTCCATGTCACAGTTTATTTACAAGTTGTATTTGTCTCGTTTCTCAAGTAATCCAATTGCACTGAGTAAGTGGAGTAAAATGTTCCCAAATTTTACAGAAAAAGACTGGCGTAGATTTTTTACAATCCCCCGTTATACTGTTTCCGATGCTAAACTTCAATATTTTCAGTTCAAAATCTTACACTGGATTATTCCTACTAATAAATTGTTAATGTCTATGGGGAAAAGTAACTCCGCCAACTGTTCCTTTTGCAGCATTGCCACCGAAACAATTGAAAACATTTTTTGGGAGTGTAGTTTAACCGCTAGTTTTATTTTAGACGTCGAAACCTTTATTCTTAAAAGACAGTTCTTCTTTTCGAAGCAAGATATATTGTTTGGCTATGATAACAAGCTTATTCATGCTTTTAATTTTCTTATTCTGCACATGAAGTATTACACTTATAATTGTAAACGAAACTCCCATCCGCCTGTACTGAAGGAATTTATTTATAAGTTTAAGTTTTCAATAGCCGTGGAGCGCTATATTTACTACACCAGAAAGCCAAAAGGCTTAGTGATTCCATGCCATCAAATACCTTACCTGCTTTCAAATTGACAGTGCTTGATAGATTTTTCTAAGTTACAATTTAGGCACAGAATTTCCCCAATTTTACCCCTGGTGACTTCAAATGACCTTTGACCTCTACCAAAAACAATAGGCTTCTTTCTCTCAACATGACAAATCTATATACCAAATATGAAAAGTATCCGTTACTCTTATCTGGAGATATTGTGTTTACAGGCCATTTTCGAAGTTTTGGCAATTTTACCGCTGGTGACCTCAAATGACCTTTGACCTCTACCAAAAGCAATAGGCTTCTTTCTCTCAACATGAAAAATCTATACACCAAGTATGAAAATTGTCGGGCAATCCTATCTGAAGATATCATGTTTACAAGCCATTTTCGGTGTTTTCACATTTTTACCGCTGATGACCTCAAATGACCTTTGACCTCAGCCAAAAACAATAGACTTCTTCCTCTCAACATGACAAACCTATATACCAAGCATGAGAAGTGTCGGTCACTCCTATCTGAAGAAATCACATTTAAAAGCCATTTTCGGCATTTTCCCAATTTTACCGCTGGTGACCTCAAATGAACTTTGAATTCTACCAAAAGCAATAGGCTTCTTTCTCTCGACATGACAAATCTATATACCACATATGATGTGTATCTGTCACTCCTTTTTGAAGATATCGTGTTTACAAGCCATTTTCAGTGTTTTCGCAATTTTACCGCTGATGACCTCAAATGACCTTTGACCTCTACCAAAAACAATAGGGTTCTTCCTCTCAACATGACAAATCTATATACCACGTATGAAAGTTGTCGGGCAATCCCATCTGAAGATATCGTGTTTACAAGCCATTTTCGGCGTTTTCGCAATTTTACCCCTGGTGACCCCAAATGACCTTTTACCTCTACCAAAAACAATAGGGTTCTTCTTCTCAACATGACGAATCTATATACCAAGTATGAAAAGTGTTGGTCACTCCTATCTGAAGATATCATGTTTACAAGCCATTTTCGAAGTTTTCGCAATTTTACTGCTATTGACCTCAAATTACCTTTGACCTCTACCAAAAACAATAGGCTTCACTCTCTCAACATGAAAAATCTATATACCAAATATGAAGAGTGTTGGTCTCTCCTAACTGAAGATATCATGTTTACAAGCCATTTTCAGTGTTTTCGCAATTTTACCGCTGGTGACCTCAAATGACCTTTGACCTCTACCAAAAACAATAGAGTTCTTCCTCTCAACATGACAAATCTATATACCAAGTATGAAAATTGTCAGGCAATCCTATCTGAAGATATCGTGTTTACAAGCCATTTTTGAATTGTCGCAATTTTACCACTGGTGACCTCAAATGACCTTTGACCTCTACCAAAAACAATAGGGTTCTTCCTCTCAACATGATAAATCTATATACCAAATATGAAAAGTGTCGGACATTCCTATCTTAAGATATCGTGTTTACAAGCAAGTGTCACAAACACACACACATACACACACACACACCCACACACACACACACACACGACATCACCATCGCATAGATTCCTTGCCTGCCTACGGCAAGGAATCAAAAAGTCCACCTTTTGGGAAAAACAGGGTAAGCTACAATGATTTACTAAATGCTTTTTCAGACTGCCCACAGCTTTTTCACCAGTAATACTTTGTATATATTATGTCTAGATTACATCATGCTGTTTCGTCTTTCTTCTTAATTGTACAATGTCTGTAAATATTCCTAAAGTAAATTTAATGTATGAATATTACTCGATGATTGATATTCAAAATAAATGGAGGAAAAAAAAAAAAAGGGTCCTATTGTAAGTGTAATACGTAACAGCTAAGTGAGTAAATATCACACTATATCTTAAATCAATCAGTACCACAAGTTGGTCAGTAGTCCTTTTAACAGGACTCTATACAGCGTCAACTTTGTTTTACTCAACACTTTAATACAATACAAGCACAAAGTAGGTCCTAGGCCTACCATTAAGTGTAGTACACACTCCAGCTGTTGAAGGATTTGTTGGTCAGATCACAGGCACAGGGTACTAGTATAGGCTGGCCAACACGATACATGTAAAACAAAGAAAGGTAGGAAACTTTCCTGGGCTCTAACAAAATTTTTGAGCTTTAGCAACACAGTTCATTGCAACTACTATTTACCCGAAAAAATTTTACAACAGCTTCTCCCGAGGTCAAAAGTACTAGCTGATGACCTAGGCTTTTATTTGCTGTATTTTAATAGTTCTGTACAATTTTCACCAGTCAGGACACTTTCATTCCAGCTCTTTTTAGAAGTAGTTTCCAACACCAACAACACTTCCACATTGGCAAGTATAGATTCCTGATATAACAGTCATACTGTATTTCTTCGTTTGCTTCATGGAACTTCGGAACAATTACCCGGCCTTTCACCTGAAACCGGTTCACCAATTGAATAGTTCTGTTTTGACAGAATTGAAAGCAGAACCATCTAGTGGGAGAACCAGATTCCTACTGGGCAATTCCCAGTACAGTACACAATGTGACGTCATGAATTGGACACAAGTGATCCAGTCTGTGGTTAACACCAAATTGGATGAGAAAATTTTTTGCATTTGATGTGAGGTTTTTTGTTTAAGACAACTCAACGTTTGTTTTGTATCATAAGAAAAAGACGAGGGAATATTCTTGAAAGATTTGAAGGGGTAAAATCTAGTATAAGGTGAGGAATCATGAATTGGTTTGTTCAAAGCACTGTGTTGGTGTATGGCTATCTGACCTACAGTACCTTGTCTTTTATACATGCCAGGACAATCTGTGATTCTAGCTTGGCAGGGTGGTCTGTAATTACTCTGCTGGACCTATACTAAGCCTACGTACACTGGCCTACGCAATATGTAAAACTAGGCCTAATAATTGATCGGTTGCCGGTTGTTTCACCCCCTTGCCAGTTTGCCCCCAACCAGTTTGCCCAGTAAAAACCAATTTGTGGTACAATTATAGAATACCCCACCCCAACTATTTCCACTACTCACCCAGGATTCCTAGTCACAGTTGATTCATCCCACTGCTCATCTGAGGATTCCAATTCACTTTGACTAGGACTAGGAATCCACCTCAAAATGGATTCCTGGTCAGCTGGTTCAACTTCAATTAGGACTAGGAATCCACCTCAAAATGGATTCCTTGTAAGCTGGTTCAACTTCCTAGTCGCAATTTACTTCAACTAGGACTAGGAATCCACCTTAAAATGGATTCCTTGTCAGCTGCTTCAACTTACTAGTCACAATTCACTTTGACTAGGACTAGGAATCCACCTCAAAATGAATTCCTTGTCAGCTGGTTCGACTTCCACTAGAAAATGGATTCCCTGTCACATATGCTTCATTCTTAAAAGCAAAGAAAGGTGTTCATCCCCTGGTTCCAATTTGCTTTGACTAGGCTATGACCACAAAGCAAATAGCCTTACAGAAGGACATCCACTAGGAATCCGTATCCAGGATTCCAAGTGCTTTTCACTGAGGCAGGATATTCTATAGTTAGGCCCAATTCACCCTCAAAGACCGGTTAGTTCGCCCCCAAAGACTAACCACTTCGCCCCCTTATCTCTCTGCATAAGTTTCCTTTCAACATGATTTTGATTGACAAATGATATAATTAATTGAAATATCTCAACTGATTCTCTTTCGGGATGGAACAAAGTTGATTTCAGAAGGTAAAATTAAAATAAGGTGTTCATTTGTAGCCTATCAACTCACATGTGCACTAATGACTGTGTTGAATGTTGCCTTCAAAAGTTGCACGAGGTATTGTATAGTTAGGCCCAATTCCCCCCCCCCCCCCCCCACCAAGACCTGTCAGTTCACCGCCAAAGACTTACCAGTTCGCCCCCTTATATCTCTGCATAAGTTTCTTTTCAACGTGATTTTGATTGACAAATGATGTAATTAATTGAAATATCTCAAATGCTTAGCTCTTTCAGGATGGAAGAGTTATTTCAGAAGGTAAAACTAAAACAAGCTGTTCATTTGTAGCCTATCAACTCACGAGTGCGCTTCTGACTGTGTTGAATGTTGCCTTCAAAAGTTGCGTGAGTTACAGACTTTCCAAGTCAAACGCATCTTGCATGTGACAAACACATTTCAGCTCCCTCACACGCTCACATGCAGAGCAGTTCTTATCACACCCATTCATGTGCCTGACAAGAAGAACATGAGATTTGCTCATCCAATTTGGAATTAAACTAGTGGAAGCACTCGGCACAACTCTTTCCCGTCGTCTCGCCCCCTGCAGCCCAGGGTTGCCATATTGGCCAATTACCGGACATACATCGCATAAATTTATCTATATGTGTCAACCAATCAGATTGCGTTGATATATTTTCTTTCATGTCCATACCAGCGTACAAGCGGTACTCTGACTGACCCACCACACTTTTCCAAATAGCACCAACGCCTTACTTCCCATGTCAGCATTACCCTTACCGAGTGTTTGAGCTACAGTATTTCTCTGATTATTAGAACACGATATATCCTGATTTTGTTCTTGATTACCACATTAACATAAACTCTTTTAATAGGAACCTTTGACACACCAGGTAGGTTCCACGAATCACACCAGGATAAGGTTATATTGGAAAGGGCTATCACATTGTTACTCTGTCCAGCCAAAGAGTTGAAACAGACCCCTGGTCCGGCCAGCCAAATAACACCCTTACCCGGCACACCTGCTAAAAGAGAGTTACAATTATTCACTTATTGCACACATGTTTTATTGAAATAATATCCCACCAGTTCATAGGTGACACTCTGGCACCATTGCCTACCTACTACAGTACTGTATATCATTTATGCTATGATGACTCCTTAAAATAATCTTTTCCACGAAATGCGTCTATAGCAATAGGACACCATGCTATGGCTTGCTACAGTACCTAACAAGGTCACAAAAAAAAAAAAAAAGTAAACTCAAACCTTTGGGTTTCCTATTAAAAATACCACTGAAAGTTGCTTAATTATACTTTGCCAGGTAATAATCATGTTCATAAAAAGAGCTCAAAAGCGAATCAAATTTTTGGCCTGCTTTGGAGAAATTTGTACAGTTGTAAAAGCGGTGGCGTGTAAAACCTTAGTAAGACCACGGCTTGAATATAGTGCCTCTGTCTAGGACCCCTACCAGAAAGACTTGAAAAACCAGCTTGAGGGGGTCCAGCAATGTAGTGCAAGATTTGTCTGTAAAAACTCTAGAAAAAAGGCCAGTGTCACAGATATGATTTCTAGTTTGGGCTGGGAATCACTGGAGCAACATTGAAAAGGGAGAGCTGGGGACTGTCCCATGTATTTTTGGCCAGAATTGTCTGAACTGCTGTACACATGTATAGGAACATCCAAATATACGGTACAGTAGAGAAGCGGTCGAAATAGATGGGACAACATGGGGAGTTGTGATAGGAAAGATACCGGAGAAGTGATTAAAGGATACCGTATAATTATTTATTTTCGAATGGAGGAAACTATGAATTTAAGTGTAGATGGTGGATTTGTATATTAATGTAGGTTTAAAAACAATCACAAAGTGGAATTTTTTTAAGGTTAAGTAAGGGTGGCAATGACAAAGCTTCAATAGCTATTCAGGCAGTTGAACAATGGCCGGATTAGGAGGGCCGACAATTCATAAGTACAAACTTGCTCACTCAATAGGGCCCAATATACTGTAGGCTATGTGGCTTCATTTAGTTGTAGACTGGACATCGTATACAACAGTACATAGAGTCATGGTAAAGTACAAGTTCATTTCACTGGAACAGACAGCTTTCATCAAGTTGCTATGGAAACATGAAAAACTTAGTGTGAGAAAAATCGCAGATATTGCTGAGATTTCGAAAAGTTCGGTGTGGCGTATTCTTAAAGAAAGTAACGAGTCAAAGGGATCAAAATGCAGAAAGGGAAGACCCGAGAAGTTAAATGTTCGTCACAAGAGCATTATTTTGAGAGAGTTGCTTAAACTAAGGAAAAATCAGGGAAATATTACTGTGCCAAATATCATGTCAGGTTCACAACTGGATCAAAATGTAGTATCCCAGAGAACTGTGTCTCGCTTTCTAAATAAAAATGGCTACCAACATTTGCAAGCCCGGAAAAAGGGTTTGTTACTTGCAAGTGACTTGCAAAAACATTTAAAATTTGCCCGTGATGTGAAAAGAAGCAAAGACTCTTCACTTTGGACAAATGAAATTGCATTTTATTCTAATGCGACTGGTTTCGAACATAAGAGAAACTGAAAGCAGCAAGCACAAGCGGTAAGAGGATGCATTTGGAGAAGAAAAAACGAAGGTCTCTGGATTGGTTGTACAGCCAAAGGACGTAAGACTGGGAGTGGTGGAAAAGTCCTGCGTATACACACGGCCATATCATATGGAAAGGGAACAGTTTTAGCGAAATCATACCGCAAGCTGATGGGGAAAACTTTCGCTAAGTTTGTGAAAACACATTTTCCAGCCGTGTTGAAACGTTGCGAAATGAGCGGTCAATCACTATTATTTCTTCAAGATGGAGACCCCTCTCAGAACTGGGAAAGAGTCAGGAACACATCAAGTAATATGAACGTCACAATTTTCAACACTGCGCCATGAAGTCCAGACTTAAAACCAATCGAAAATGTGTTCAAGTTGTTGGCAGATACACTAAGGAGGGATGCCCTCGAAAACAACATCGAAGTGGAAACATTCCGAGCTTTTCTTCCTCGAGTTATTAATACTCTTCTGGCTATGCCCCGTGATGTTATTGATTACATTATATCATCAATGCCAAAGCGAATCAATTCAATTATTCAGTCAAAAGGAGGAAAACTTAAATACTAATTTCGGAATTTGGAATATAAGCAACAGATCAAAAACGATGGCGCCCTCTATCATGGCTATCTCAGAACCAAGATAAACCACACAATCTACCGTATGTTTTGTTATTTTATTTCTTTTAGGATGACGTCATTACCATGTTAGGGTGTAGTATGTGTTCATGATGTTATTTGACTTTATTAGAGGATGATAATTTTAGTTCTTTCAATTGCACTTTCACCCTTGTTTGCCACGGTCAACTGTAAAATTGCTCAAATATCATATTGTCCAAAGCGGTCAATCGTCAGTCCCATTAAAATAGCGTGTAGGTCAACGGTAGATCGTCGTCGGGTCAATGGTAGACCGTCGAAAGTGGGGTCACTATTATCCAGTTATTTCCCGAAAAGGGTTTATAAGTAACCACCCTTTTCAAATCTAGTCCGGTTTTTGTATCAAAAATGTATTTACTTTCGGTGTTTGTACTGTAGTTAATCTTTTACATCAAATGTTACTAGAAATTTTAAATATTACTTAAAATTCTTTTGGTTAGGCAAGATCAGTTTGGCCTTCCTGTTTCTGTTGTTTGGCTAATACCAACAGCTGGGTCCTTGTCTTGACGTTCCGCAGCACCAAAATCTCGGACACGTCAATGCAGTTAGCCTCTTCTTTTTCTTTTGTTTAGTTGGTGACTGGGAACTGGTAGAAGAAGTCCCAGCCCGCTTTTGACTTGCCGCAGTCGATTTGGGACTAGATTCCCCCAAGTCGGGGTGTCCACTGTCCAGGGCTGTGGAGGGTGTCGGGATCTTCTTTCACGACTTGTATGCCGTGTAATAGTTCACATGGGTGCCAGAAAAATTCACAGGAATGTTGTACTCAGATTCCAGCGTTTGTTTTACCTGAAGCCAGCGTCTCCCCTGGTCTAATTTAACGGACATGTGGTAATGATGTCCCCATCGTGGTGGTTCTCCTTGCTGCAAGCCCAATGCATAACCTTAATTCCAGAGGACTGGAATGCATTGAGAACTTTTTTGGCAAAGTCCCCCCTTGAACTGCAAATATTAGTGTTGACTTGACTGTACAGTAGGTCATTAAGTAAACCCTTCGCACCTGACTTGCTCCTAATTTGGAAGCCATCTTACTTTTCGTGAATATATCTAGTGTTATGTCTTTCGTCAAATGTATTTATTCTTTTAACTCAGGTAACATCTCCTGTAGTGTTCGACCGATCATCTGTTAGGTAATCGGCATCGGGCCGATTATTGCGTTATTGGTAAATAATCGGCATTGGTAAAATTCTGCCGTCCAACCGATCACTACCACCGATTATTTGCAAACTGGAAAAAGGGGCTAAATGTACTTGAAACTTGCTCTTAATTTCGTTAAAATTCCCCTAATTACTCAATCCTTTAACTTCCCGCCAAAACAGGATGCATTGATAATCACAAACGTACACATTTTACCCCTGCCATGGGAATGATCGTTTTATGTTTTCCGCTATAATCTTGTGAAGTTCTGTGGTTATTACCTTGCATAAATTAAGTCATTCCCAGCATTCCTTCCGTAATGTTATTTACGGTAGGACTTCAGCAATGTTGTCACACGACGTCATTGCAAACGAAAACAGTAATGCACGTGGTCTCTTGCAGCAAACTTCTTGGCCCACGCATGCACTAGACTTGCGGGCGTGTCCGTTTTACCGCCAAACAAGGCATCATATTTTGCTCAGTGACATCATATGCAAAAGATCCATTGCAAAATTTAAATTGACCCCTGCTTCGTGATTGGTTCAATTGCGTTGATTCTAGGCAGCCAATCAAAACATGCGCCTTCGCCTATTTGATTTAGTGTGTGAAAATACTCAGTCTCGAGACAAATTTTCCCATTGAGATTGTGTTACCACCATCGCGCTTGTAATGCCGGCTAGCAAAGCCGGGCGAGCCCCGTGCTAAATTCACCTAGAAACGGCATCACAAATCTTTGTGTACGTGGATTTTTTGGGGATCGGACTTACGTGCATTTCAGTTGCAGATTCTTTTTAAACAAGACGGAAGTTTTGGAAGAGAACTGCTAAAAATATACGGGGATATTTATATCGGAAAGGAACCATAAGATACGTTATACAGGTGCCCAGAACTGCTAAGATTATAATGATTGCTTTACATGGGGTTCGTTAAAGCGGGAGAGTTGCTACAGTACATTAACGCAACTACAACCCAGTAAAGTAAAAGAAAGCAATGTTCTGACATGATTGGGGGATGAAAACTAGACAGAGCATGATGTTGGCCTTAAGACTAAATTATCAAAGGGCATGTGACATCGACTGCAAACAATTGTACAGAATTAAGGGTTGATTTGTATCTCCACTCTTAAAGTTGTTTCCCCTACAAAAATGATATTCCGTTCGTGAAACGAACAGAACTATGCTCAAAAGTTTCCATCCTTAACTGGTTATGGTTATACGATATGCACGAAGCAAGGGGCATGTACTAAAGTGACAAACATGTGACTTCTCTCTTTCTAATAATCGGTGATCGGTAATCGGCATCGGGCTGATTGTTAATTAAAATTATCGGTAATTGGGTATAACCGATTATAGCATAATGGGTCGAACACTAATCTCCTGAATGTAGCGAATGGTTGCAATTAATATGAATAATTTAAAAACGTCACTTATTAAAATAAGAATAAGAATAATGTACGCATACTAAAGTTTGCCTTTTCTAATTGTCATTATTATCAAAGTCTTTGTTTCTGTTACACCTGTTCATAGATTGTTCTAACATTACTCAAGTGTGAAAAGCCTTTGGTTTGATAAGTTTATTCTCTGACAGCCAAGAATATAACCCTTTCCCCTTTTCATGTGGATTGAGTTGTGTACAAAAGCACACAACCCAGCCCCCCCCCCCGTCAAAAAAAACGAAAAAAAAAAAAAGGAAAAAAGAAAGAGAGTGAGTTCTACTGTGCCATAGGTACAGTACCCACGCTCCTATACCTGTGTAACTGTTACAGAAGTTCAGACAATCCTGGACAAAAATGATGGGACACTTTGGCACAAATGTAGCAACATCTATCGAATAGTTTCACCGGTCTTCCAAATTCTCCTCCCCCCTATTTCAATGATGTCCGAACCGAAATTTAGAAAGTTTCAACATTGAAAAGGGGGAGCGGGGGACTGTCCCATTTATTTTTGGCCAGGATTGTAGAACTTAGACACACAGTCACACGGATCCATACTTTTTGCATAAAAACAACCATGAGAATGTGTTTTGCGAGAGAGATAGCCTTACGTTAGGGTGGGGCCTATTTACCCGGACGTCCGGCTCTATTGTGAGAGATTTTGTCTTATTGACCCGGACGTAACTTCTCATTTTGGAAGAGCGCCACCACTTTGACCCTGTACTTCAACATTTACTCCAACACAAACCGGACGTAATGTGTGTAACGTTAGTGCCTTGGACTAGATAAGTGAGAATTTAAGGCACTGAATCATGGTTCCTCCACTTAGAAGTTAGACCACTTCAGGTAGGCCCAACTGTGTACTGTGCAAGCTGCCTGCAAGTAACTTGCAAGTGTAACGTTAAAGTACTGTAGTACACACTATTATCCTATGTATACATCTTACGCACAGCTAATAGTCTACGTCCGGGACAATTATCAATTTCATTCGGTAATGGTGCCGGACGCGTCCGGGTCAATAGCCACGACGTTACGTTAGGCCTAGGCCTAGGCCTATCTAGTTTACCAAAAAACTTCTAGCCTGTACCCTGATGTGAGTTTTTCTCCAAGAGAAGTGATATATATATATATAATAGCCCACATAAAATGTTTTCAATTCGCATGCGTCTAACCTTGAAACGACGAAAAATTAATACGACTAATCTTGGCTATGTTGATTTTACACCTTGCTTAACGACGTAACTAGGCTAGGCTATGTGCTTCGTGTAGCTGAGCAGGTACGTCGGACTATATGAACGGAGCATTAAAATACTAAATGTAACCCTTCTATCTAGGCTATCTCGCCCGGCTCGTCCGCACTAAACATGGAACTTGGAAGTACTACCTCTGAGGTAGTACTTCCATGCACTAAATATACACGAATCCGGACAGCAAGTGATGGTCTAATTTCAGAACTGAGGTAATACCATAGTGCAGGATATAGGAACTAGAGTACGGACTCTCAATGGCGCGTACGTAAATCGTCTGTGATTGCATGGAGACACGGTATCCCTGTTCACTCTGGGCATGACTTGGGCAAAAGTCACGTGGGGAGCGATCATGTGTGTACGAACTGTATGGCAGAAATCGATTCGGCAAATTCCTGCGACTTATTTGTCCTTGTAAAATGAGTATTTCATCCTAAAAAGTGGCATAAGCTGTTCGCTTTGACGCGTAAAGATATTTTCTAACTTTTCACGTCAACAGAAATGATCGACAAGGGGCTGAATTTGCTTTTCAGTGATAAAAAGAGTAACGTTCGAGGAACGCACTCATGCAGGCAAGGACAACTCGCCCTTGTAAGACAAAACGGCCTCACAGTTCCCAGCGCTTTTGTAAAGTCGGACAACTCGGTACCTACTAAAAGCATATAGCCCTTCATATACAGACAATTCGGCGGCTTAATGAAGCTGGCTACTCAGACAGCTCGGCACATAATGAAACTCCGAACAGAGGAGACAACTCGTCCCCAAATGAAGTCGCAAATGTAGGCCTATCCTAACATTCCAACATTTTTCTCATGTTTGATTTTACATATTTCCTGTGGAGATTGAAAAATGGACGTTAAAAAGGAAGGAATACTCTTCTACTAAACTGAATACCTGGGTCACTGGGTGGGGAGGGGTTTTTATCATTTTTTTTTTCTTTTTCATTCTCAAATTAAAAACTATGCCTAGTAAAGTAGTATAGACTGGGCAGCACAAGTGGCATGACGTGACTGATTTTATTTTATTTTAGTAGCTGGTCAGCTGTTAATCATATGTTGTAAATGGTTGACTGAAAAGATGAACCAGAATATTTTTGCCAATTGAATCAGACAGCTTGATATACAGGGGGTGAAAAGGTTATTTAACGTTACTCCCTTATTCTACGGCTGACTTAAAGTTCGCATGAAAGTGACTCACTCAGCCTTGTGAGTTAGGGGCAGCTAATAAAATACTGTAACTAGATGCCAAACTGAAAAGAGAAGGCTTGAACAGACATTCTATCTTTACTACATTGTTTTATTTTTGTATCCTTGTTCTTCCTTTTTCACATACAGATGTTTTAATTTACAGCTATAAGGAATAATGATGTAGTAGGGCTACAGGTGCAATTTCTTTCTAATCATTTGAAAAGGAGTGCAAAATTTGGGAAAGGGAAGACTGGCAACAGCCACAGTGCACCTTTGAATTTTTTTGAAATGTCACTCCACAATTTCCCACTGTACATTCCAAGGTGTACGTAGGCTGCAATGTGGTACAGTACCATGATATGCAAACTACTCAGCCTAACTAAAGCCAAACTAAAGCCTACTATACGTGCCTCTTGTATAAAATACTTCTCAGCTTGTCATAATGGCAACAGCTTGCAGAAACCAGTGTTGTAATCAAGTCACTAAATCTAGTGACTCAAGTCACCAGTTTTCAAACTTTTAAGTGGCTCTACTTGAGTCATTGACTCGAGTCACTGTACTATTCCAATGCGGAAATAACTCCTGAATAATTGACTTCTATCGAGTCACTATCATTTTGAGAGGAAGTGACATGAGTCGTGATTTGTTACAACGCTGGCAGAAACTAGAAGCCCTAGTTTACTGGCATGCATGAAGAGTAAAAAGCAAAACATGAATAGGCCTACATGTATACATTTGTCTGATGTACTTCTCCTTCAAACAATGTTAAATAGGTTCTGTTCTACCAACCATTTTAGTCCAATCACAGTCACATGTTACAGTACTTCTCTAATTTCTCTGGGCACTGATTGGAAGTCTTTAAAACTGTTGTCAAGTATAATAAAGAATGCAGTCTTTCACCAGCAGCTGACATTATTGCTTCCCATAATTTTGCTTTGGCTTGTTGAATGTCTCCCTCAACTGTCTAAACTCCAGTAATTGCAAGGTATGGTGATCCAGAATTAACATTTTCTTTCAAACTTTTCAAGGTATACATGATGATAATTAAAAGTCAGTTGACACTTTTTAGGTTAAAATGGACCTGGACTTAAAAGATGACACCCAAGCAGTTCCAGTTCTCTTAACCTTCTTCATTAAGCCCCTCGATCCCTCCTCTACCTAAAATTTATCCTCATCCAGACACAATCTCAGTCTGTTACTTCAGGGTGATCATACTTGATCCCAGTGTGTAATCAAACATTCTCAGTACAGTGTGTATGAGTTCTGTACTCTGCACTTTTTGAACTTGCTTTCAGTCAAAGAGAAGAGCCAATTGGGAATTTCTGTGGATGTGGACTAACTACAAAAATTATAGTTTGGGGTGAGAGAATCAAGCTCTAAATGTCTTTGTTCACTTCATTATCTGCTTGTGTGGCAGATGCCTAATTCAGACATGACCACATCCAGCGTTAAGTACAGGAAACAGTTCATGGCCAGCAGCACTATGAATCTAACATCCCTTGGGTTTCTCCCTGCAAGTGCAAGAAAAAAAAAAAAATAAAACCATCAGTTTCTGTTTGGGGTGAAGATTGTTACCATTTACCATGATGTAATTAAAACCAAAGCAACCCGTAGCATATAGTACATATGGTAGCCTACAACTCAAGACTGGCATCAGGTATTCAATGTTTTTTTTTTCTTCTTCTTCTTTTAAGTGTTGGTAAAAGTAAGTTAAACTGCATCATGGAATTAAGCACTAACATATTTCACCATTTCCCCAAATAATGCACCTTTCCAGTGCAACAGAATCAAGCTTGATTAGCCCCCCAGTAGGCAAATAGCCTAACGTTACACATGTACATAAATTTGAGGCTCCGCATCGGACCTTAGTCAGTTACAAATTTGGCTGCAAAAATTGTTTCAAACATACTTGGGGACTCTAGACACCCTACCCCCTGTTAAAAGTTATAAAAGAAAGTGGCAAAGTATAGTTAAAATTAGTGCAACCCTCATCCTAGCAGACCAAAAATTGCATGCCAGCTCTTTTTAACTAAGGCCCTACTGTTTTACAGCCTGCTGCTAAATAATAAAAACCCTGTAGGCCATTTTTGCCCCATCTGACCTAAATTCCTAGCCCCACCAGTGTAAAAAGACCTCTTGTTCATATAACATCTCATTGCATCGTGAAAAGGCTCCATGCACAAAGTTTACTGAAGGAGAGTGGAATATTTAGATTCAGAAACTATCCAGTAACGTTAGGCGTAATAACTAATATATACTGTATACTACGTATATAGGCCTATTGCATACTAACTGTGTTACAGGAACGTGTTCGCACTAGGTGAAGAAAAATGCGTCTTTTTAACTCAAACAAGAATAAAATACGAAACCATCACAAGAAACTTACAATTTATGAGAGATACTACATCCTCCTCTTTTTCTGATAGAAGTAGATGATTTTAGAAATCAAATTTTTGGACGTTAATGTGCATGTGATTTGTATGAATCTCTATGTAAGCGATCCGTCTGTTGCCCAGATAGAATATGGGTACTGAGTGCCCATACGATCACAGCTGTTTTGGGGAGTCCGCCCTCTAGTTCCTATTATCCTACTCTATGGGTAATACTTCCATGTGAGGTCCGTCCTTGCTTCTTCTTCTTTAAAAAGGTGACACATCCAAAGGACATTCTTTCACCACGCATGCGTCGAGAGGCTAAATATGCCCAGTTATATAGGTAACAGTGTCCTTATTTCAGTTTCATTTATTCTCTATTTCACCTCGAAGAGGTATAAGAGACTTACAAATAGACATAAAGAATATAACAAATGGAAGTGATACAACAAAATGCATCGAATACAAAAAAGAACGGTTTAAAGAACAAAGCAAAAGTAGAGTAAAAAGAAAAAAGAAAAAAGAAAAATAATAACAAACATAATGATAATACCATCTAACACTGCTGACTATTCAGACACCAGTCACCTATAGATTTAAGATTACAATTAACCTGAGAATTTATTCATAATTATCTTACAAAACTTGAACAAGTTGGACACGATCTTCGTATTTTTACTCTGAAAAAGTTCCTTCAATTTAAGAATTGTGGGCCGTCTTCTAAAATATGGCTTAAGTAATAATTTACGTTCTGTGGTAAAGTAAGGGCACTGCAAAATATAGTGGAATTCATCCCCTAGGGCCTCCCCATCACACAAGTCACTGATTCTTTCATGATAAATAATACCCTCAAATTTACCTGTAACCACCGGTAGCTTACTATTCCCACATCTAAATTTACAGAATGAATTACCCAGAAAGTGATCAAAATTAAGCAGATAGGGTTCAAATACTAACCTCCCAGCCAACAATGTTATGTGGGTCCTACGTGGGGCCAATATGGTGCGCTATATGGGGCCAATATGGGATTCCCATATGGGCCCCAGCTCTATGTGTCCGTGGGGGAAACGTGGGGCCTATATGGGATTCTATATGGGATGAAGATGGGACCCATGTGGGGCCAATATATGACAATTCAATGCTTCTGCGGGTCATTTGTGGGGAATATGTTGGGCCAATGTGTGTTTCATATGGGTCCCATATGGGGCATGTGTGTTTTTTTTGTGGTATTCATGTGGGGTGCAGATGGGGCATACGCGGTATTTCCATAGGGATTATAGGGGATCCGCATGTTGTTTACGGTTAGTGATGAGGTCTACATGTGAACTGCATGTTTCAATCTGTCGATGTTTTTACATAGCATACCATAGGATTGAGTTTATTTTTGGTTTACAGTTCGTCCATACTGCAAGAGTGGCTGGATCTCCGGCCTTGAAAACTCCAGTGTATTTTACAAAGGTGTGCTCCAATAGTGCCAGTAGCTTAGAAAATAACGTGAACTTCAGATGAAAAGTTTATAACAAATCCCATGCAGTTTGTCCGATCGAGTCATTCCATGTACCAGTCAACGATAAGGTGGAGCATAATCATTGTGCGTTAAATTCTGAAATTAGGGATGGTCGGAACCTTGAAATTCAAAATGTTATAATTCCAGATATTTCTTGTAAATAAGAGTACAAGAATGAGGTTGTCTATAAAAACTGTTTTCAAAATTATGGAAGATCCTAGCTTTCGAATTAAAGACATCCCTGAAAGAATTTCCCTTCTCCATAAGCGTATACACACCTCCACTTCCTCGATCTCGGTGTGATTTAAAATATTTAAAACATGCTTCTTCTAGTGAACGATTCATGTAAATGTAGGCCAGCTTACTTAAGGATAGGCTCACTTATATCAACTGTTGAGCGTGTATCGATCCTTCAGCAATGAATTTCAACTCGTGCATTGCGATAAAGACGCTCAGCTTTAAAAGGCCACCTTATATCAGTTCAATGTTACCCTCACTGGTCACTGCAGTGTCCTTGTACTACAGGCTTGTGCACAAAATAAACTACGCACTTTCTACTTTTTCTGCAGTCCTCCCGACCCTCTGGCAAAGGGCCGTTCGGCGAAACCAAACTTGAAACTGTTTCCCGAAGAAACTATTACGTCCAATGAAGGACAACACTAAACGACCAACCTTAGCACTTAGGTTCTGCTCACAGAGTACACTCTAAGTGCTTCTCAACCAGGCAGGCCTATGGTATTTTGAAAAGCCCTTTGTTGTACAAAGGGCTCCAATAGCCAATCACAATAGACTTCCTGCTTGTAAATTACAGGAGGATCCTATTATTCAAAGGAGTTGTAGACCACCTTGCTTTGCATGCATCAATGATTTGAAGATTAGCTTGGCAAGTGCAACACATCATGAATTATAGTGTATGAGCAGGGAGCTGGTAAGACAGAGCCTTCCTAATATATGGAATGCACTGCTAAATTAAGGCGAGTAAAAAAAAAAAAGGTTACAAGAACAAAGTTTGAAGAAAAATGAGCCCAAGGCCAAGATGATTTATTTTCCAGCAAAACTGATGTTGCCATATAGATAATAGCATAATGATACTTACATTGCTAGATGTTCCGAAATTCAATCTACATGAACATGTGTTACCTTACTGTTCATGTTTGCTTAGGATTTAAAAAGACCCACTTGTTAATACCACAGTAAGAATCTGTGAATAGGTTTAATTAAGAAGCTGGGACCCACATGGGGCCTACATGGGCAATCCCACACACACTTACCCCACTTTTATCTACAAAAAATATCATTTTAACCTCAATCTTAACTGGGTGAGATAAATATATTTAAAATGTGAAAAATTAGTCACATTAGGGCGATTAAAAAATGTACTCCAAAACATGGGTACCATATGGGGCCTACATGGGAATCCCATGCCCATATTTGCCCATGAATCCCACAGTTTTACCATGTGGGCCCCATATTGTGTGTTGGCTGGGCTAGTTTTAAATATCCTATAATTCTTACACTGGGAGTTTGTATTTACTTCAGCAATCCATTCCTGTTCATAAATATCGTTTAAACGTTGGTTTAACGCTGCTCTCAACCAGTTACTAGATACTTCTTCACTATTGTTCCATACAAAGGACATTCCCGATTTGTCTAATATATCTTTCACTCTAATAATCCATGGTGAGCTATATACTTGGTTTCATACATAATTCTAAGAAACTTATAAATTAAATGTGCTAGATTATGACCTATACCAGAGGATATGGCACACCAAAATAAGACCATCCTCATTTCAACAGACTTACAGATTTTATGTCGCCCTAGCTCCCCATACACCATACAATTTGGCGTATACTTACTAAGCTTCAGAATTTTCTTACAATTTTCAATTTTTCTTGCCTCTGTCCTTATGGACAGAGGCAACCCTCATTACATTCAGGGGGAGACGATTCCAATCCTTAATGGTTCGAGGCAGGAAGCTTAATTTATAACAGTTAGTACTGGTTTGTGGGAGACAGACATGAAGGTCATACCAGAGAGTTGGTCATACATTAAACGGGTTCTACGAGTAGGCCGCTGGAGACAATCAACAGGTAACTCATGAGCCTGGCCAAACACATGTTTGGAAAAAAGGATCAATCTACTTTTCCTCCGCCTATCAGTTAAGGGCAGAAGGTTTAGTTCCTTAAGGAGACTGGTCATTGATCCTGGCTCCCTAGAATAGTCAGAGGCAATGAATCTAGCAGACCATTTTTGTATACTCTCAAGCGGTATCCGGTCGTTTCGCCCCCTTGCCAGTTCGCCCCCAACCAGTTCGCCCCCCTAAATACCAGTTCGCCCCCAAGCATTAACCAGTTCGCCCCATAAGACCTGCCAGTTCGCCCCCAAAGACATACCTGTTCTCCCCCTAATCTTTCTGAAGTAGGTCCCTTTAAAACAAGTGAATTAGAACAAACGATGTCCACAGTGAAGTTTCTCATTTAATTCTCTTTCAGAATGAGATTGAGTTCATTTTTAAAGGTGAAACATGTTGTTCATTTGTGCAACTCATAACGTTACCGTACGCTCGTGTGCAATTGTTGAGTGTTAATTGTGTTGATTGTGACTGATGGTACTGATTTACGCTTTCCATCTGCGTTATCGTTACTACATCGTTCGTGTGCTTCTTTGTGTAAACGTTCTCAAATCATATTTTGTGACTGTTTTGTTTGGTGCTATTTAAAATTTTCAATAAATAGCGCAAAAATCGAGCTAAACTTGCTTGTGAAACTTAATTCTGGACGTGAAAGAGAATACCAGGTCAACTTAGGCCTACAATGACTGGTTGGTGCGTCAGATAACGCACCGCCTACCGTACTTGACTTGGTTTTTGTCACATTCTTGCCAACTGTCGTAACTTTTTTAAAATTTCTGTTATGACAACTACAAAACTGCATTTAAATGTCAGTTTATTCGATGTCATACTCATCAGTATTTGGGGGCGAAACGACCTCCTCTTTGGGGGCGAAACGACTTCCACTACGGGGCGAACTGGAAAGGGGGCGAAACGACCGGTAACCCTCTCAAGCTTGTCGCGCAGGTAAACCTGGTGGGGGTCCCAAACGTACAGTACTGGCGTTCTCCAGCACAGGCCGAAGGATTCCTTTATAAGCCATTAACTTGACATCACCAGGGCAGGAAGATACGTTTCTATACAAAATACCAAGAATCTTGTTTCCCTTGTGACAGATATTTTGGATATGCTTTTCCCAGTTCAGATCTTTAGTGATGGTAATTCCGAGATGCTGAACAAGTTAAGTTTTAGACCTCGGAAAATTTCCAAGTGGTTACACCGGGATTTGATCCGGGGACCTTCCGTATGCAAGGCAGTACGCTCAAACCACCGAGCCATCTCCACCCTCCATTTAGAACATACCTAAAAAGTATGGGACTTTTTTCCCGAGCAAAAGTAATAACGCTACACTTAGTGGGCTGAAATCTCATGCCCCACGTGGGAGCCCACAGCCCCAACTGCATGATATCATTCTGAAGTTTATGGCAATCCTCATCGGACTCAATAATACGGTAACAGACACAATCATCTGCAAAAAGACGAACCATGGAAGAAACGCCATCGACGATATCATTGATATGAACCAAGAAGAGAATCGGTCCTAGGACAGGCCCCCGGGGAGGCTCCAGACAGAACTTGCATCGGGGGAGACCGGGTTCCATTGACAACAACAGATTGTTTACGATCACCAAGAAAGTCATCAACCCAACGAAGAATCTGATTTGAAACACCAAGTGTATACAGCTTGGTCTTCAGCAGTACATGAGGAACAGTATCGAAGGCCTTCTCAAAGTCCAAGATAAACACATCGATTTGTTTATGGGCATCAAGGGAGGAAGCCCAGTCCTCAATTATCGACACAAGTTGTGTTTCGCAACTATGAGACTTACGAAAGGCGTGCTGGGTGGGAGAGAGTAAGTTATGTATTTCAAAATGGTTCATAAGGTTTGAGGCAATAATATGTTCTAATAATTTACAGCAGACACATGTAAGAGAAACAGGCC
The DNA here is from genome assembly GCA_037179385.1 of Holothuria scabra. NCBI lineage: Eukaryota > Metazoa > Echinodermata > Holothuroidea > Aspidochirotida > Holothuriidae > Holothuria > Holothuria scabra. Next base: position 37,872,340 of record CM074197.1, read on the forward strand.
TGTAATTACAAGGTAGGGAGCTGTCACCTTTTTTGAAAATAGGGCAAACATTTGCAGTCTTCCAATCCTCTTGAATGCTTCCTTTTGTAAGGGATTGCTGAAAGAGATGGCTTAGAACAGGTGCAAAATCAGTGGCAATCTCTCTCAGGACCCAAGAATGGATGCCATCTGGTCCCATGGCCTTGTTGATTTTAAGACCATGCTTACCTCTATCATGGATGATTGTACACTAATTTGTATCTTAAATTCTCCAATTTTACTAAATATGAGGGTTTGATATTCATTTTAACAATAAGTAAAGACGATTTAGGCTGATGGACCCTATTAATGGCGGCCTACAGTCACTAAAAATAAGCGTTAATTAATCGGATTTGTCTATAGGGTTTACGGTCAACTCGGCCCCGGGGACAACTCGGTCCAGTCATCTCGGCCTCAATTGGCTCAGCTCTTTGATTGACAGCTAATTCAAACAATGCAGAGTGCCAAAGCTTATATTACAGAGCATGAACGGTACTGAGAGGGTTTTGATTATATAAATTGAGTTATTCTATACTCACCCTAACGCAATAAACTGAGATTGTATCTGACTGAGGGGCTTCAGTAAGAAGGTTAGGAGAATTGGTACTGTTTGGGGTGAGAGAACTGGGCCTTATGTTAGAAATGCAAGTACTGGCTCGCTTAGCAGTACTTTACTATTGTATATTCAAGGTAACTTGAAACCGTTAAGCAGTTTTTCTCTCAGTGTAAACTATTTCACATTTGAAGAGAAAAAATGTCACATGACTCTCAACAGCCATCAAGTAAAAGAAGGGTAGACGGCGTGCCATCTGACATTATCATAGTTAATGAACCTTGCACATATTTTAGGAAAGGTCCGAAATCAACTTACGTATATCATGCGAAAGATATAAGGCTTTTTTTTATAAAGGAAGCCGGGGTTTGAATGTCATATATGGCTCGCCCGTTCCATCCTCATAAAAATTGACCACAGGCCTTCACATATCGAAAAGTTTTGTACAAAAACGATCATTTGCCCATTCTATGTCAAAAATATGTTCTAATTAAGGTAAGCTTAATCGATTATGCTTTAGAATGATATGTCAAGGTGAGAGGAACTCATGAAATGCCGATTTTCATTCGAAATACATGATTTTTGACGTTTTCAAAATTTTGTGACGTCATAATTTGGGGAATTACCCCAAAATAATAGGCCATTTTATGCCTTTACTTCACGACAAAAATATAGATCCAAATAAAACCAATCCTTCTCCTCCTGTTACCTTTCTCCAGAAACGTGTTTAGCCGTGTCAATATATTTGTGGCTAGAAGTGTTAATCCTCTAAATTATGTAAAATTGGGATGACAAACGTTTTTCTAGCCCACAGACATCAAATCCCAAAATTAATGATTTAAGACAAAAGTAAGGGGTGTGACCAGTCAAAAAAGCATTCACTGGATGTGCAATAGTATGAACATCACAAATCCAGTTTAGCCAGCCTAGACCTTAAAACACAACCCCGAATACTACACACAGCGAAAAACCTAAAAATGCAAAATGTGCCTGCACACTGTTACGCATTTAGGAGGTTTATGATCGAAACTTTTCGATATGAGGCGACATTGTTATTACCCTAAGCCACTGCACTGGAATGTAGTAGTATTTTTTATGTCGTAAAAAAGAACCACGTCAGGAATGTCCACCAGCCTCAAAAGGTTTTACTGGAAGATGGTCATTAAAGGTGTCCAATCGACCAAGCCAGAATTATTGTTATGTCGTTTTAAAAAAAAAATTCACTTATATTTTCGAAATTAGGTTTCCTTTGAGCAATGGCTCAAAGCTGAAGGTTAGGCTGTGCAAATTTCCTCAAAAATGCAATCTAACAATTTATAGCATGTCAACAGTGGCCGAGTTGTCTCAGGGGCTGAGTTGACCGGACACCAAATATAGCTGTTATTGACTAGGATACAGCCCGGCCGTACAATTTGTACTCACACCATCTGCCACGACTGATGATCATGCATTTTTGAAAAGGTTGCTCTGTAATTTTTTTGTGTTTTAGCAAACTGAGGCATGATAGCACTTGTGTTAATCTGCAGGCATGCTTTTTGTTGCGGTTATCCTGAGGAGATTAAGGGATTAGTGCCAATCGTAGCCTAACTAACACGTTTCAAAACACAAAGTTTTTGAGAAAGTTGCTCTTTAAAAGTGATGCTAATCGGATCTTACGAGAGGTTTTGATGATTGCATGTGTATATCATTGATTGTAGCTTTGGAGAAACTTTATTGTGAGAATCGTGCAGTGGCGTAGCCACGGGGGGGGGGGGGGGAGGGGCTTGGGCCCCCCCCCCCAGATTTTCTTCAGGCCCCCAGATTTTTTTGCCTCCTGATAAAGTAATTGAGAAAAAATAAAATGTTTGAACGGAAATACACTTTGAAGTATTTCCTTCAAAAAGAGTAAATAAATAAAATGTGTAACAATTAAGACAATATGCATGAATGTGGGTAAAACACATTTTGTGTGCATGTATGAAATCAAGTAATAACTTCCAAATGATTACTTTCACTAAATTAGATACCGTATATAATCTGCACTGTCACTTCGAAGATGAAACGAACGTTTCGACGGCAAACTCGAATTTGACTTTGTTAGGTTAAGACCCTTTCTGCCTTTCGGATGGCTGGTTGATTTACTGGGAACAAGGCAATCATACACTGGAGACCATTCTTACACGACCATTCCTATACTTTATCATACACAAAATATGCCTTAAGGGTAAGGTACAAGTATAGCCTATATGTTTTGCCTCACTCCTTCCCATGACAAGTGCCACTGTAAAATTATTTCTTCGACAAGTCCTCTTTTCACTAGTTGGCACTGGCGTCCGGGCGGATTTGTAAAATGTCCACAAGGTCCGCATTTCATGTGTTTCCCGCATGATCCATACTTCTGCTTTGCGGTTTGAATATTTTGAGAGATTTACTCGTAGTATTTTAATTTTGATTACGTAATGTACCGATGACTGAACAAATACTGCACCATTTTGCATCTAAACACCACTGAAAACCGGAAAACATTGTTTCTTTGGTAGTATGTATGTCACTTTTAAAATCTCTACAAAGACTAAAAATTAGTATTTTGAAAATTTTCATGCTCCTCAAATAGGAAGATCCTTAAACGTAGGCCTATAATCAGTTCAAAGTTTTGCCAAACAGCACCATTTTGCATCTAGCAAATCTAACGCAAAGAAAGTTTCTCAGAGGGGGACACAACTAATTTTGGTTTTCGTATTGAAGCTGAAATCTATTCAAATATTGCCGCATTTTCGATCTACTTTCTCCTGAAGTCCACAATTTTTTCCCAAGGGAAAGGGAGATACCGGTTCCCTGTAGTCTCATCCCCAGGCCATGGCACAGACCAGAAATGCCCAGATTTTGGGTCCCTAAAAAGTGTATGTATTATCACTTTTCATGGATAGATTTTTTTATTCACACTATTTGAGAAGTGGCAGACATGAGATTCGTATTTCAAGGCTGGGTACATCCAGCTTAAAACACGTAGGAAGTGCCTTTTCCAGCCATCTGGAGGGTTTGTAAAACCCCAAATTTTCTTGTACACTCCGCGCCAACTGATGGTGGCGCACCAATAAAAACACAATAGTAATAACAACGGCGACCATTTTCCATGTGGGAGTGGGGGCCTTGGTGAATCAGGTCACTGGAAGTGGCCAATTAAGGGAGCCGGAGCGTGGGCGGCGATCCTGAGGAAGGGGGGGGGGACTTGAAAAAAAAACTAAAAATTACCATGGAAATGGACGATCAGACATGTCAACCTCCAAAATAGCAAACCTTGAGATTTTTGTAACAAAACCTGGAGATTGGTACCTCAAACCTGGAGATTAGAAATTTTTCCTGTAATATACCGTGACGAGTTTTTTCATCACTGGGAGGATAACACTGAAATGATGAGGTGGGGCCTGGTTTGGTGAAATACAGACTCCACACTCTCTTTACAAGGCCTCTCCCCTTGAGCATCACTCACTGGAAAAACAGGGATACGGTCTTTCTTGCAGAGGGGCTCACACGCCTTCATCCTCTCTATCATGCATATAACCACAGTTCTAAAGAACGTTAAATACTCATACGTAATGATATTTCTTGAAATTAATCTGGAAAAATACTTCTCTAGTTAATGTTAAATGCAAAAAAAAAACTTTCATATTCTTTCATAAATTAAAGACCACATGAAACATTAACTTTAGTTAAACTTATATTAGTGACAATACAGTGTAAAAGTTTGTCTTTCTCTGAATTTAGTTTATGCTTGTCCAGGGCCCTAGCCAGGGCGCGGCTTTCGGGGGCACAACGGATCGGTGATCGCCGTCCTGGGGGAGGGGTCTAAGGAAAATTTTTGCCTATCTGAGAAGGCTAAGATGCAAAATGGTGGACTTTCTGTCATAAATTCACTGTTACATATGACACAGTGGCATAAGATATGTGCGATACCGGTACGTTGCTCAAGTTGTTTGCATGTGTGTTCCATTCTTCCATAGCAATAAAATTTCAACCCATACTTTGACATTTTTTTGGGGGGGGAGAGGGGCACGTACCTACCCCCCTCCCCATGCGTGGCTACGTGCCTGTGCTTGTCATATATTCAAAATATGAGCATCTGGGCACGGACTGAGTGAATACTTACTACTCGCAGGAATTGCATGCACGGTGATGACGCGCCTTTTTTATTGCAGGACAGATAAGAAGACATGGATTTGAACTATTCGCACTGCAGGAAAAATTTGCAATCCAAACCGCTGAATGGCCCGCCGTGTTTAACTGTTTATTAGTCTATGCAACGTTGTATGCGCTGTATGCACGACCATAAAGGCCTATGTGAAGCAGCCGGTCTACGCCTGATGTTGCTCTACAGTGGGAGCGTGCGCAATCCCACTAGTAAGCGAAACAAGAAAAGCTGTTGTTTCCTATGTGATTTAGCGGGTTATTTTTTTATTTTGAATAATGTTATTTTACCGTGAGATTTGAAAACTTGGCCGTGAGATGATGCTCCAAACCGTGAGACTCACGGTGAAACCGTGAGAGTTGGCAAGTATGGACGATAGACAATATAAAGAAAGCAATGATACTCAATGACAGTGACGTGGCTTCGGGGTGGGCAGAGCGCATAGTGCTCACTTATTGCAGTCTGCGTGTTTTCTTATGCCAGTTTGGTAAGCTCTTCCTAACTCTGGAAATGACAAATTCACCGATCATCAAGTGATACCGGCAACTACAGTGCTATTTTCATGAATGTTCTATCATTAAATTCCAAATTTTCCCTAACCATTATAAGCACCTGACTTCAAAATGTCGTCACGTCGTACAGTCTCAAATTGTAGGTCTTAGATAACACCGTGTAGCAAAAACGATCTTTGGTACTGTAGCTGCAGTGCAATCTCAGATTTGCCAATGAGAAATGTACAGGTTCCTCAGTTATCCCTAACTTTAAGCATTTCCCCGAATCCAAAATTTTCTCCAGCATAAGCTCCTCATTTTCACAACTTTGCTCAAAGTGGGGAAAAATTTTCGGCTGGCTTTGAGCGCCGCAAGGCCCCCAGAGGAATGGTGTTCAAACTTAAAAGAAATCGAAAATTTGGGTGCTTCCCCCTCCCAATCCGGAAAAAGGTCTATCCACCCCACTGCTCAATTATTTTCTTTTCACTCGATGCAGACACCTCATTCCCCTTGTAAGGCAATTAGACACATTTTACTTTTCTATACCTTTTATGATAGGCTTTTCAACCTTGTAATGAAATACCCTCCTGACAGTTGCTACGGTATTACGTTACATAAACCGAAAAGGGCCAAATCCGGGTGATCTCGGGCGTATTTTTGGCCGAAATTTTCTTTGTAAGCTCCGCGCTAACTGATAATGGCTCTCCGCTAAGAAAGTGAAACCGACTATTTCCCCCTTTCAAAGACGGATCGCCGCCCATGGGAGAGAAAAAGTCCACGTGAGACGAGGGATTATTTTCACGAAATGTAGTCATCAAAGTGAGAATATTTCAAAAAAGAAAATGGGTAGTTGCGCACTGTTTGCACAAGGTGTTCCTTGATTGGCTGTTGCCATTGTATTGTATCGGTTGTTTTCTTTGTTCGGGTTAGGGATTAGGTTAAGGATTAGGGTTATCGTTAGCCAAGTAAGGAAATCCCTCGTTAAACAGTGCGCATCGCCCAAGAAAATTGGATGCCTTTGTACTAAGTAAGCCACAAAAATGATAATTCAATTATCCTGTTTGCTGGTTAAACTTGAAACAAGGAAAATCGATTTAATGAAAGAGCTTGAGGGTAGTGATGTCTTTTATTTTGTTTTATTTTTTCCAAAAAGATATTTATTTTCTACGGACAAAACCGATCAGACTCGAATATGAAACTCTGAGAAGGCGCCTAAAATTTTTATTGATAAGGCTACGGGGGAGGAATGGGCTTAAGTTGAAATGACGCAACGGTTCAGGAGTCGCATTATTAGCGTTGTGAACTCCGGGGTGAATCATTTCACTCTCTAAGAATGGCGGTGGATGCGCTCTAAACAGACCATGAATTGGGAACTTGACTATTACCAGTGTAGGCTTAATTGCATCTATATTTATGGAAAGTGACGGATAAATAAAATATCGAGGACACGCCTATTCAAGGGCGTCAATTTGATTTCAAAGTGGGGGGGACATCTGGCCTATTTTTGTCTCCTGTCCTGGCAGCCTGGTAAGGCGTCTACAGACGCGTAGCTAGATATTTTTGCGGAAGGCATAATCTGCGCGCCTCGGGAGTGGGCGGAAAAGCGGACGTAGCCCGCCCTGCATCGGCTTCCATAGGCCGTTGACCCCGTGACCTTAAACTATTGTCTCTGTCGTTGTTGTGGCCGAATTTGCGGGTAGCTACTCGCAGTTTCGAGCTCCGAGTGAAACAGTAAAGACAGGTGACAGCCGCGCTCTCCGTCTGGGTCCAAAAGGACCCAAACAACGGTAAAGGGTTAAAATAAGCCCGTGGAGTGTGTTTACTGCAAAGCTGATGCCACTGTCTCTGCGTGTGTGCACGTACGACTTCAGCCGAGTGGTGCAGATATTTTATATTAACCCTTTACCGTTGTGCTCCGATCGGGGCATATGTGCGCGCCTCGGGAGTGGGCGGAAAAGCGGACGTAGCCCGCCCCGCATCGGCTTCCGTAGGCCGTTGACCCCGTGACCTTAAACCATTGTCTCTCTCGTTGTTGTGGCCGAATTTTTGGGTAGCCAATCGCAGTTTCGAGCTCCGCGTGAAACAGTAAAGATGGTGACAGCCGAGCTCTCCGCATGGGTCCAAAAGGACCCAAACAACGGTAAAGGGTTAAGGATTTTTTAAGTATGAACACTTAAAACGTAATTTGTGGCGCGCAAGACGCGCTGAAATTTTTGCCCTTGTCCAAATATTTGAAAATATGGGGCTTGTATTGCAGAAGAAATTGGGTTTCCTGTAAGGAAATTTGAAACGTTGAGATAGAACTGAAGAATTTGCATTTCATATTGGCAAATCTGGGCTTCAGCGGCGAGCAAAGATCGCTGTTGCTACATGTTATGCAACGCCTATGCGAAATGAGGCTCTCCGACGAAATGTTTGCGTCAAGAACTTATATTGAAGAAGTTTGAAATTTTATGAAAGAAAATTTATGAATATAGCATCGTTATTACCGGTGTCACTTGATGATCTGGTGTCACATATTGCAAATGTTCGAGTTTATCACTTCGGGGCTGAGGAAAGTTATCAAACTGAAGGTAAGGGTGAGCACTCCGTCTTAGAAATTGCAATTTGCGACGCGCGAAGCGCACGGAAAGTTTTGCCTTTTTGAAAAAAATAATGACGAATATGGAGTTTTGACTGAAAAGAATTCGTAATTTCGGAATTTCATGAATTGTCAAAACCACAGACTGGCTTCGCAAATGGCAAATTTCCGAATTTCCCCTTTTCAGGGCCGCCTGCCCCCAGCAGCTCCACCAATGGGTGTCTAAGAGAAGAGGGACCAGATGCAAAATGGTGTCGAATGTTTTTATATTTTGAGTTACTAGGAAACTCCAAAGTTTTCAAAACGTGGTCTTGAAAGTGTGGGTAAAATCTTTAACGGACTGCTCGGCCAATGTGAATTTAAATACCGGTTGTAATCTGTAAAAGTAACTAGAACTATAACAAAAATTGTGATTGTTTGCGAAAGATTTGCGCTAAAGTTTTAATAGTAATGAACCATTTATAATAAAAGAAGGTTAAATAAATTCATGAATTGATCAAAAGCACACTTCAATCTACTGGGGGAAAATCAGTGGACAGATAGGGCGAGGGAGGAGCTGTACCCACAGGTGTTTGTGAGACACCGTTGCATAGGTCTACTGGTGTAAGATTGTTGATACAAAAAGTAAAGAATGTCCTTTCGACCGACACCTCATCATACACTATCTGCAGGCATAGGATGGAGATGTACCTCTAATTCCAGAATGAGGTCACTTATCTAGCACACGTCAGTACTAGAGTGATTTTACTTCTCTGATAATGGCTTAAAATACGAAATGGTCGAATCGTTATACGAATGAGTGATTTGTGCGTGTCGAAATTTTGCATTAAAAATCATTTATTTTTCTGGAAAATTTACATGCAGACTATGCACCGAAACGTTTTCAGTTTTCTTGAAATGTCTTTGCCAATTTTAGCCTGCCCGGCCAGGCTGGTCATTCACTAAAGATCATAGATTTCATTAAGGCGTAGTAGGGGACTTTTTTTCTTCTTCAAATTGCTAAATGTTGTGCTCCTTCATAACCACACCTGCTGCCCTGTGCACACGAACAATAGACATAACCATTTGAGACGATGAAAAGTGTGAGCATGATTGATATGCAAGTGTAAACAGTATATCAACGAGACTGCAAGGGCGCGAAAATTTTGGGGATTTGCAAAGTAAACATGTTTAGTTTTTGATACAGAAAATCGATCGTTATCGGTAGAGGGCACCTTTCATAAACTACATGCGAAGTCTTTTTGGTAGCACCCACTTTTAAGTTTCATGTCACAAAAAGTGGGCGGGGCGGACTTTTACTTTAGTGTCCCCTCCACTCAAAAAGTGCGTGTGTTAGGGGGGTTTGCCCCCCCCCCCAATCGACGCCGATGCACCTGTTTATGGTAATATATATAAGTGGCATTAGGGTTTACACCAAGTTCCGTCTTTTTCAACCTGGCCACCTTATTAGATGGAACACGGTGGAAAAAACCGGACCTTAGATCTTGCTGGCAAATTATACATAAAACCTTAGATCTTGACTTTAGTAAGGGCAACGGTTCTGTGGTATACTAGACTGAAATGTCTTCTCCGAAAAAGAAGTATTCTCTTCGAAAAAGGAACCAAATCAGCACTGCAGTGTGGTAAAATTTCGACTCAAATCGGACATGTATTTCTCGAGATATTTGCAGATGAATTTACTACATTTGTGTTCCAATGTGAGCTTGGGCAGCGGAAGTTATATCACTTCCTGACATTGACACGGAATGCTTTGTTTCCAGTTTCCGCCAGGCCATTAAATATTTATTTAAATATCTGGAGCTTATATATTAAAGGGATTTTTGGAAAAATGGTTTTATATGTAAAGGAGAACCAAAAGATCGATATCAATCCGTCCAAGTTCATATGGGCAAAATCTAAGCTGTCTTTGGTTGACGGTGGATTCAAATTTAGTCGTGCGGTGAAAATTAAATGTTTGAAAATGTGTAGCTTATATCGAACATTTTTAAATTTATATAAGAATAATTGGACATTTTGAGTTTTCTAATAAGCAAAATCAAGATAGACTGAAGTTTATCGGACTTAAATCTTTTATCGGATGGGTGAAGGCTCCCCCGACGAAATTGGATGTTCTCTCCAAAAGGGGGAGGAGTGCCGCCGCCGGCTGGAGCGCCCCTTGGCAGATGGTAGGTCCAACATTTCTTTATTTCGTTTTCTTTAAATTTCTTTAAATTGACCTTGGTCTGGCGCTCCCTACAAGTGGCGCCAGGGGACGCGTTTCCCCCTTTCCCCTTATACCTCTCCTCCTTAGATACGCCACTGACATGGATCAAGTTTGATTGTATTCATGCGATTGCAGATCCCCCATCCCTTTCCCCGCTGGGTGTTTTATAGCCCACGGATAACGTAATTAATGTGTGCAATGATACACTGGTTTCAGAGAAGAACCTAAATTTTGATATAGCTCAGATGCATGGTTTGATGCTCTCTACGATTGCTTGGGTCATTTCCCGGACTAATTGGCTCTCCATCATACGGAGTTGATATTGTCGCCCTTGTCACCAGGGCCGTCTATGCTGGGATCATCATCATAGTCGAGTGTAATTTTTCTGCACATTTTGGTTATCCTGACAATGCCTGCGATTGCACGTCTGCTTCATTCTCCCTGAAATGGACAAATGAACCAAAATGTCAGAATGTCAGTGCAGCGTAAGTAGAACCTTTATCCTTGCAACAATCAGACTACAAAGTGTCACATCCTTGACGATGTTGTCACAATAAACTTTAAATATACGCGGCAACCGTGAGTACACCCTCTATCCGAGAATACTTTCATTTTCGGGCTATATTTAGGTAGCCGCGCGACCAGGGCGACGCGGGCTACATTTTAAGTATGACCGGAGCAAATATATCACATGTAGCAAGATGGTTTTTGCTATGGTTTTGTGTGAAAGTTTAGACTAGCTAATCAAGTGAAGTCCCAGTTTTGGCAAGAAAGTTGAGTTATTTTAGAAATATTAAAAGATGTCGTCAAAAGTGACTGCACGTATTGCAGGAACATGATATTTTTTTCTCATTCAAGTTCAAATTCTATTTAAAATATTACAAAGTGGTCGACATATCATACAAATTATAGCTTCACGGCCGCCATTTTGCTCCCTTTTTTGACCCAGTTGGGGGGATATTGCCCGGGCTTTGTACGTTTGTGCGTTCATTCCAAACTAAAATTCAGCCAGAAATACTAAGCGGAGCGCCACCATTAGTTGGTACGAAGCGTACAAAACATTTTTAAATATCTGACCCCTCAGACAGTTGAAAATGGCATTTCCCGGGCTTGTAGGGGGATCTAAGCAGTCGCTATTTTGAGTTTGCTATGTAAAAAATGATCTCTTGAAACTTAAATTCTGCTATGAAGCGGTCTAAGTGGAGCACCACCATAAAATGGGGCGAAACGTACAGGAAATTTTAAAAAAATCTGACCACTGCAGACAGTCAAAGATGCCATTTCCTATGCTTATAGAGGGTCTTAGAAGTCTCTAATTCGAGGTTCTGTTTGCACAAAAAATGTTCACTTGAAACCAAAATGCTGCTAGGAAGACTACTAGCGCGGAGCTTCACCACTGGTTGGCGCGAAGCGAGCACAAAATTTTGAAAAATCTGACCTCTGAAACAGTCGAAAATGACATTTCCCAGGCTTATAGGGGGATCTAAGCAGTCGCCATTTGATCAGAAAATTACCAGAAAAAATATATCACTACCAATCGATTAAATGGTCCCGCATATTTTGGAGGAAACTACAAACCGGAATTGAAAACATGCTAATGAATTTTACTCTATTGCGACTCTTGGCTAAATTCAATATATATTAAAAAAGTTGTGTGCCAGAACTTCCGACTATATATAATTTACTTTTGAAAAATTAGGCCTATGGGGATCTTAGCTGTCGCTTTTTTGATCAGAAGAATCAGATAAAATGTACCACTACCATTGGATGAAATGAAGTAGATGATTTTTCTTCTATTAGTAACACTTATTGACAGAATTGTCACGTTACAAGGTGTGTTGAAATGAATTTTCAAACAGAATTAGGGGAACACATTCCCACCCTGCATCATTAAAGTATTAAAGAACTAATTGCTCGATTTTCATAACCATTGCCCGTATTTGGCTCTAGAGCAGGATAGATGGCAAACTTTTGTGCACCTCCTGTCTATCCGTTGAGTTAATTTGGCAATTGAAAACGTCGCAGCATTTTTCTAACCTTTGCCCGAATATTTGACCATTTCGGGCAAATTATTGCAAGACTACAGTGTGAAGTTGGATGATGAAAACCTTTCTTTCACATTCTACCCAAATGTGTGGCAGATCTTTTTTATTTTCCATGAAAATTGCACGTTAAATATAGCGTCTTCTGTTTTTCGGCAAAGATTTGAAGCTATTAAAATAATCGGCCATTTCGGGTATTGTGTTACACAAGATTTAAAAACAGTCTCAAGAATAATTGTTTCTTTTAAGCCACAGGCTTCCCAAATGTGTCGCGATTTTTTTTATCTCTCAACCTTTCGTTACTATGTTACCCTTACTATGATACTTTTCCATTTTCGGGCAAATGCTTGAAAGTATTTGGATATTCGACAATTTCGGGCATTGTGTTGTGATTATCTGTGAAGTAACGGTCATAGCTTTTTGAGCTAAAAGACCTAAATATTCTATCCATCACACCAAAGAGGATTTTGGGACGGTTTTGTGCATCCCCAGGAATGGAAAAAATCCCTACATGAGGTAGAAAAATGCCAGATGCTAGGAGCGAACCTTAATTCACACCAAGGTAGCCAATTTTAGCCACTCCAAATCTGTTAGAAAATTATCCATCCTGAAACCCGAAGAGTAAAAAGTCAAGAGATTCCGAAGATATGAAGCTTGTCACAATCTACCTGAATTTATTCCGAAATTCAGAGTGGGGCACGATTGCAGAATACCCTGCAACCGTTTGAAGGGCGAAAATGAACTCTCTTACAGGTTATCGTTAATGTGGGGGTCCAGGGGGCAAAGCCCCCGAAGCTTTGCAACTTAAGTTCACTCTGAAAAGTAATATTTGATCCAAAGAATAGCCGAAATGTAATAAAAGCAACTTAAATTGTTTAATTACTTTAGAAAAATTTATTTTGCAACATTTAGTTATGGGGGGGGGCATGCCCCCAAAATCTCATATAAAAATTATTGGGGGCCAGGCCCCCCTGCCCCCTCCCCTCCCCCGCTTCCGCCGGGTATGATTTTTAGGTCCTCTTTGAGTGCGAACTGCTCAAATCAGTACAATTAGTTGCTGGTTATTTTGGTGTATATGAAAGAGGAGATGTTCATATGTAAGTGATGCGAAATTGGGGTGTATTGAAGGTAATTTAGACCATTTCAGTACTGGGTGTGAAAAAGAGGTAATATCCGTGGATCCGAGGATTAATAGGGGTGGGTGCAGAGCCCATAAACTTCTTCCCCATGTAGCTCAAAATCTAAACGGTTATGCTATGGTGAATTTGTGATGCCATTATTGGCCAACTTCTTGGCTTCCATGTTAGGGGTAGCTTTAGTGGGGTGTGAACTTTGACAAGTTTGTGGGGGGGGGGGCACTTAATGAAGGCAAAATAGTGTGTAAGTCAATGGAGAAATTAATAGTGGTGTGCTCCCTACATGCTCTGTCCATGTTTATAGGAAGTCCGTGAGCAGGACCCATTATGAGTATGACGCCCTACACGGATAACACCGGTGCGATGAAAAAGTAAGAACGCACATCAGCGAAAGGTTACACAACTTTGTGTGTACGGTAATGTAGTCACTGGGAGTGCTCTTCAGGCATTTTTGGGGGGGGGGGGGGGATGGGTACGTTAGATGCTGGGGTGATTAAGACAAATCATTTTTTAAGAAATAGAGGAAAAAATAATAATTTGTCTGAAACTCATGGATAGGGTGAGAATTAGCCTGGGCTTGGGTCACGACGATTTTATATATTTGGCCTGTTCTTTAATAGGTCTACACAGAAATCAGAATAAAGCCTACAAAAAGGCGGAAGTTGAGAACCGAAACTGTCAGTTTGCCGGGAATTAGGAGTCCTAGCCAACGTGACCTACACCAAGTTGCCCTAATAACCAATCAAAAATGGTGATTGGCGTGACTGATCGGCATGGATCCTCGGAGAATTTCCATCCTTCGAAAAAGTAGAAAACTCGCATGCGGCCTGTACGTTACACTACTATGATAACTTTGGGTGAAAACAAATGATAAATGCCGAGGGTTATTCAAAATACCTAACCCCTTGCGATTTCAAATTTTGTGAAGTCACATGGCCGTATTGACCGACTGGGACAGGGGCCGTGGCTGCACCCCCATTGGCCAAGGCCTTGCTCAAGCGGGCAGACTTCGGTGCCGTTCAAAAGGGGAGAAATTACGTCCTGGTAGTAGGGATCTGTAGTCGGGCAACTTGGTCACCACGCCCAGGCTGTGAGAAAAAGATTCCAGTACGGCCATGAACATGATAACATAAGATGTTGGAGTTTGGGCATGCAAATTGGGCTAAGGCGACCGATGCCCTGAAGTCCAAACCCTAAAAACAAGCAACTAACCTAGCAGCCCATCTACTGGAACTATCCCAGTTCCAGATAATATTCTAGGCCCCTAGCTACCAGAGTCAGCTGAAAGAACTGGCACAGGTGAAGAGTTACCATTACTTACTCTGGCAGGCTATTCCACTCAGTGGTAGGTATGCAGGAGGAACTGCAGCTTCCTAAAATCAAGCCTTGCCGCAAAACGCTTTTCAAAGATTTCACAGTGGTCACGACCTCCTCGAGAATTACTTTTAACCTTCAAATAACTACAAGAAAAAAGGCGTTAGAAAAAATGAAAACCTGAAGCAAATGTCGCCCGTAACCTTCCTCAACTCCACTGGGTACTACGCCCAACTTGCTGTTCAGTCTTATGGGATTTAAGGAATTTATAGAACAAAATAAAACTTATTCTTCTTTTCCTAATACCTTTGACACACAGCGGCTCTTAAAAGCACCATTGACGGTTAGACCGTGTAAAAATATTTGTGGCCTACAAGTACGCTGGTAAACTAATTCTAAAGTGCCCATAAAACCGCACATCCCACACAACACTCACATGACAACATACCAGATTTAGCAATAACCGTTAAAATAAGTTTTTGTTGTATGCCGAATATTCAGCAAACTATTAGCCCACACAACCAGGCTCTCGTTAGGTAGGGAACAAAAGTAACTAAGGAATCCTGCAATTGTATGAATACCTCTCCAGTCCCCAACAAATGTTATACCCCCTCCACTGTTACATAACAGGATACTGCTTCTACCGCAAAGAGTATAGAAACTTATGTTGGCCTTGCAGAATGCTGTAAGTTAAGGTTCCACAACCACATTAAGTCGTTTCACAATAGTAAATACTCTAATGGAAAAGCACAAGGCAGGTATGTATGACACTTAAAAAGAAACCTGCGTCTCGTATACCATCACTTGAAACTAAGAATTTAAATGGTCTGAAAGCCTTGAGGTTAGGCAAGTGTTGTCCTTACGTGGACGTTTGGCTTCTTCGGGAAGCAGTTTCAAGTTTGGTTTCGCCGAACGGCCTTTGCCAGAGGGTCGGAAGGACTTAAAAGTATCACTTGAAACTATTTGAAAAAGGCTAGTGTGTATAATGTTTCAACTAAAAGATGTAATTTTTCCTTGTGGGAGAAGTATTTTATAATCTGTAATCCCCATTTAGCTACCTTCTAAGAAATTCTTGCTAAGTAAGCTAAATATGTAATATTCACACCCTTTGGGTAGGCCCTTTGTTCATTTATTTTTCATGTGTATGAATAGCGCTCGTTGTCAGTAGTACTGTGAATCGCCCTACGAGTGGTTTATATCGAGCCACGAAACTCGGAGTAGCAAGGAATAGCTGTAATGAGTTGCTAAATGGGCCAACTGGACAAACTAACATGAAGAGCACACACGACTCAGAATCTAAAGAGAGACTCAATCTCTGAAAGAAGAGAACGGTTTCCAGTGATGACGACGGCACCTTTAATATGACGCCCTTACCCCGAAGTCACAAGCTTACGAAAATTTGCCCAACGCCGGATCTGTAGGCCGTAGGGAATTTAACAATTAATCCAAGCTAGACTAATGAAGCTCTTTCCTTATCTATTCCTCATGATTTCATTACCTAGCTTAAATTGTAATGGGCTGAGAGATAAAGACAAGAGAAATCAGTTATTCACTTACCTTAGGCAGAAGCGTTATCATCTTATTCTGTTACAAGAAACTTTCTGGGACGGTCAAACTCACGAACTAGCTGTCGTGAGTGGAGCGGAAGTGTAATATCCTCGTTGTATTCGGAATCTAACAGAAGGGGTGTCTCGTGCTTGATAAATGCTGACAGCGACATCGAAGCAGTAAGTTCCATAAAATTAACTAATGGCCGTCTGGTTATACTTAACATTATTGTTGATGATCAAACTTTTACTATTTTTAATGTGTACGCCCCTTGTTACTCCTCTGAACGGAAGCAATTCTTCCACGATCTTCATTGCAGAGTTGCCCAAACGTCTGACCAGTCTATTATTGCTGGGGATTTCAATACTGTGCTCAACACTTACTTAGACACGTATCCTCCAACAGCTTATTCTGATCCATCTAGAAAGTCTTTGAAAGATCTAATGATCATGGAAAACTTAACGGATTTATGGAGACACCGGAATGAGGACACAATTGCCTTCACTCGGACAAGGAACGCTAGTAACGGCCGTGTCACTTCTCGTATTGATAGATTTCTCATTTCGAATTCTGTTATTCCAAACGTTGTCCGTTGTAGCATAGCAAATTATCCTCTCTGAGACCACGATATTAGCGAGCTTTAGATTTCACGACGCGGACCTCATCTACAACGAAGTTACATCATCTGTGCCTATGCCGTTTTCGAACGCAACGTGAAATAACGCTACACAAAGTTGTGAAATGGCAGGGGCAACGCAATAGGTGACGTCATTGCGTTGTAGCTGACGTCCGCGCCGTGCAATCTAAAGCTCACTAATATATCACTCCGCCTCAACCTCGCGCTTATTCCAAGAGGAAGTGATACATGGATCTTTAATAACCAACTTCTTGACGATGAATTATTTTGTTTGGAAGTTAGCAATGTCATTAATTCAATGAAAAAGCTTAGGGACTTTGAAAATAATGTTTTAGAGTGATATGACAATCTTAAGTACAAAATTCAGTGTTTCTCCATAAAACTTAGTAAACGAGAGCAAAGGAAACGAAGAAAGGAGAAAAAACTCTAAGATACACAAATCAATTACGAAAGATATAAAGCTCAAAAGTTATCTGATTATAATGTCACGAGGTTACAAAGTCTGAAGGAATAACTGGACGATATTGTCTCAAGGGAGTTTAAAGGTGCTGCTTTAAGAGCAAAAGTACAATGGTTTGAGGAAGGAGAAAAATCTACTAGATTTTTTCTTAATTTAGAAAAGCACAAACAGAAGAAAAAGGTAATGAAATGTTTACTTAAAGACGATGGGACAGTTGTTATCGATCACAAATGCATTTCGTATGAACAGGTTGAATTTTACAAAAACTTGTATGAGAGATATTCAACCGATAGGTGCGCTAAAATAACCCTACTTAATAATATTACTAGGGCGCTGTCACCTGTTGACATGCAGTTATGTGATGAATACTTAAAAGCCGAAGAGTTATTTGAAGCTCTCAAAGCAATGAAAGCTGATAAAAGTCCTGGCCTGGATGGCCTTACCCCTGAATTTTATAAGACTTTCTGGAATAATTTTGAAGATATTCTCATGCGCCTTGTTACGGAAATTTATAGTGCTGGCGTACTCACTAATTCTATGAAAATTGCTATGATAACACTTATTTCAAAGAAAGGGGATCTGAGAAAACTTACAAACTGGAGACCTGTTAGTCTCTTGAACACAGATTACAAATTCATCTCCAAAGCGCTAGCCTCCTGGCTGTCAAAGGTTATTAGCTCTCTTATCTCTGTCGACCAAACTTGTTGTGTTCCCGGCAGAAACATTGCAGATAACGTTATTGTAATGGATAATATTATTCAATATCTTCATCGTAAGGAAGCAAATGGTTATGTTTTAAAAATTGACCAGTATAAAACCTTTGATCGTGTTGAACACGATTATTTGTTCTATGTCTTGTACAAAATGGGTTTTGGGGATTACTCCCGACATTGGATTGCCATACTGTACAACGAGATTTCTCCCTGTATTAAGTATAATAGTTTCTTATCTTCAACTTTTAAAATACAGGGGTGTCAGACAAGGGTGTCCTATATCTGCTATATTGTACGTTTTAACCGCTGAACCTTTTCATAAGGCTAATGTCAATTGTGACAAAATTTCAGGGGTTACATTTGCTGATTATGAAGCCAAAGTCTTTCAACATGCTGATGATACGACTTTCTTTTTATCCGATACTAATAGTATCCATCATGTTTTTAATGTTATTAAGTTGTACGAGAAGGCTTCTGGGTCTAAATGTAATGTCCAGAAGACTGAGTGAGCTCTATGTTATCGGCCAAATCCATACTGTTTCTAACTTTGACATGCCTGTCAGATATGACGGGATCGAAATACTTGGTGTTTTTCTGGTATGCATAGTACCGGTACTCAAAAGGAAAGTTGGGATGAAAGAATTACGAAATGTGCTAGTATTTTAAAACGTTGGAGTAATCGAAAGTTATCATTCATTGGCAAGACGTTAGTTATGAACTCGCTGGTGATATCAAGCCTAGTCTATCGCGCCGCCATCCTCCCCTTTCCCGACTGGGCCATAAACAGCATTAAAGATGCCATCGTTGCGTTTATATGGGGTGACAAAAAACCTGCCATTGCATATTCTGTTAATTCCCTGCCAAGAGAAAAGGGTGGACTTAATATTTGTGACCTTGCTGTTAAGAGGGATTCAATGCGTATTAGATATATTAGCAGACTTTTAAGCGATCAATTGAATTACAAACTAAAATATATGTTGTTATACAATTTAAATCATTATGCTTGTATGAAGCCTGGGCTGAGCATTTTTCGTACCGTTCCCCAACCCAATTTCATTAGGAAGCTTCCACAATTCTACCAGGAGTTACTGGTTACTTGGAAGCAAATCACTATGGGTACCTTGCCCCCCACCTATGACCAGAACCAATATTCTTTTCCAACCTCTTTTTCACAATCCGTTTATTTTGAATGATGATGGGCTGGTGCTCTTTAACAGAGAATTTATTGTTGGTGGATATACCGGTGTGAGTGATATTTTTTTATGACATAATTCCACGCTGTCGTCCTGCCCTGGAAGTCTACGACAACATTGTTGCTTTAAATCCTGATACAAGAGTCACTTTTGTTGATATTTGTAAACACTTGAGTCATATACTGGATTGTATTCCTCAAGAGTGGTGCACTAAGATTTTTTCAAATGACAAAATTGTCAGTACCCAAGTCACCGAAAATTTGTCTGTGAGAATCCAAGTGGGTGATACCTGGGAAGATGCTGGCGGTCTGACGGCAAAGCGTGCCTCTCTTTTATTACGTCTGGCTGGCGAAACAACCCCTAAGGGCCAGCAGTTCTGGCAGAATTACTTTCCCCAAATTGGTTTCAAGAGTAGGTGGTCGGGAGTATATGGTGGTATTAAAGACAATCTCGATGCTGATCTCGATTTTAAGATTCTTCATAACATTCTTTCACAAACGACTGTCTTTATAAGTATAAAATGATCAGTTCATCATTAT
Organism: Holothuria scabra; assembly: GCA_037179385.1. Taxonomy (NCBI): domain Eukaryota; kingdom Metazoa; phylum Echinodermata; class Holothuroidea; order Aspidochirotida; family Holothuriidae; genus Holothuria; species Holothuria scabra. The sequence continues at coordinate 37,891,933 of CM074197.1, forward strand.
GTGCTTTTTGTAATTTGGAAGAGGAAACGGTGCACCACCTTTTCATTCAATGTCCAATCATTCATAATTTTTGGTCAACGCTTACATCAAAAGTTGGTACCATTATTTCTGTTTCGAGTTGGGAGGAAGCCACTCTCCTTGGTCTTGATTTACCAACGAAAAACTGTGAGGGTGTCCTAATTAATTCTCTTCTGAATATTAACAAAAAAAAAAAAAAAACAATCTGGAATACTAGAATTACTATTCTGAAAAGCGACAACCGCTATTGTGATATTGATATTCCATTGTTCTTTCACAAAAGCCTGAAAAGAAACTCAACCTGGTTTAACATTATTTTGAGAAGATTCATAAATTAAATTGTAGTTATGAGTATATATATGACAAGCAATGTTCTATGTAGAAGGGTTACTACTTTCCTTTCGTTTTTAAGTTGGACACACCTCACGTGATGTTTTGACTGTGTTAATTTTTCTTCATTTCTGCAGTGATCTTGATGTTTTGTTTAATTGTGTATATATTGTAAAAAGCGATTTTAAAACGGGTGAGCCAGTAGGCTCGCCTTCCAATAAAAGAGAAAAAAAAACTGGACCAACTGCTTTGTTGGTTAAGGCACCTGCACGTAAAGCAGGAGGTCTGGGTTCGAGTCCCAGTGAAGGAAGTCAATTCGCCGAGGTTGATTTCATTTTTTTTCCCTATATATATATATATATATATATATATATATATATATATATATATATATATATATATATATATATATATATATATATATATATATATATATATATATATATATATATATATATACATATATATATATATATATATATATATATATATATATATAAATATATATATATATATATATATATATATATATATATATATATATATCACTAATTCGGTACTTAGGGGGAAAGTTGTTGTTGAAAAGTCGACCTTAAGGGGAAAATTTTGGGGCGAAATATAAGTTTCTCCGTAACGTTTTTACACACTTTTTCTTTAGGAATACGTAAACGGACAAGGGCGCCCTCCCAGATTTTCAAAGTAGATACATTTACTTCAAAGTTGTCAAATTTACGGACACCTAGCAGTTAACACGAATGAATGGCTGGCCATTGAAATAACGTTGTTTATATTTTTAGACGTTAGGGCGAAGACTTTTCCTTATGTATTTCATTGTTATTTTTTCGCCCTATGTACGAGCAGATATAACAATTTTCCCCTAAGGTGGGAACTAGCGTTTTATAAATATATATATATATATATATATATGTATCTATATATATGCATATATATATATATATATATATATATACATGTATATATATATATATTCATGTATATATATATATATTGTATATATATATATTGTAACGATTTGGGGATGCGGGTTGGAAATTGGGTAGCGTGAGGCCAGCAAGTTGGGATTCTTGGCCGATGATGTTGTATTTTGATTGGCCACTTACGACTCTCGAATGAGCAACACAAAAGATGAGTAAAAGAACTGTAAAAACTTCAATCGGTGTATTCAAACTAGTGAAAACGACTTCGGGTGATTAAAAACATGGCACACGGTAAAATAGGCTGACGTTATAAGTGCTCAGTAATTGGCAAGACATGGCAGCAGTTATTGGCAAAGGTAACTTGAGAGGCGCCTTTAAACACTGGCTGATAGTTGAAGGGCGTTAACCTACTACCAACCTGAAGTGTAGACTGCCTTGTTAGCTTGTCCTTCGCTGCTGTATCTCCAGAAGACTGCCAGGTATGTGAATGCGCTCTCAGTGTCTAAATGTCTCTGACTAACTTGTATAAGTGTACTTCTTTTAAATAAACCCCTTAAAACGGAATTACAGTAATCACCTTTTTTCAACATAAATGATAAGACCGAGGCTTACAATAACAGTTGAAGTAGTCTAGGATAATTCACATTTGTAAAGCTATTCAGTACTTCACTAAAGAATACCCCAAAACATGACAGCTTTTTTTTTTACAACACATACATTCTTACCTAATGTTACATAAAGTTACATCACATATGCAAAGCATTAAATACAAATAATAGGCACAAACAATAAAGGGATTATCTTGTAGATAATCTCTCTCAACTCACAATAATAAAGAAGAGTCAAAGCTCGTATACAATGAAATAACCTAAATAGAAAAGAAGCTTCAATACAGGGATCGAGGAGCTCCACTTAACCCCAACTGATTCTCACGGCACCGCATAATCCGTTGTAGCCTCTATATGACCCCGCAAAGCTCGTTGACTGATGCATGCAAAAAGTATCAACGTTACAATATATATAAATAAATATATATATCAGTGCTATCGACCAAAACGATATATATATATATATATTTATCCTGTCACAATTGAGGTGAGACAATTGTCTAAACCTTTAAAAGCTTCCAAAATTTCTCACTCCTTGTCATTCTTTGACCTAGTATTGATAAAGAGGTAGTATTCTTCGAAAGCTCTACTTCAATCCATTTGGCTGTTTAATTAATCTAAATTCTAGCCTACCGCTATTTGTGTCTCCTCGGAGATCCAGCCTTTCAATTCTGTAGCACCGTTGTTTTACAGTTTCTCCGTCATGTTTCTAAATATATATATATATATATATATATATATATATATATATATATATATATATATATATATATATATATATATATATATATATATATATATATATATATATATATTCACCCCTTTTTGAGCCAGTTTTACTCCTTTTACACTTACCCTTTCGTGCTCATATTTTACGGTGTCGCCCGAATTATTATTTTTTCCGGACCTAGTTTTTGTCTACTTTTTTCCCCTGTGTTCGATTTGTACGTGCACTTTTTTCATCCAGGACGCTCTTTTTCTTTTTTTTCTTTTTTTGATTTGTGTTTCATCCTTCGGAATTATGTTTCCTGACAGTCACTTTCGTTCGGTTCTGTTTTTACGGCCATCGATTCGGATTTGATGTTTGTCGTGTCCAATTGTTACTGTTGGTTGTTCAGTTTGGCTTTTGCCACCTGATGAAGGGTTTATACCCTAAACGTCGTGGAGTTTTCCCGAAACTTATAAGCACTTTTTACTAGCCTGTTTCGACCTACACATTTCAACAGTGCTCCGCAGCATTTCGACCTTATATATATATATATATATATATATATATATATATATATATATATATATATATATATATATATATATATATATATATATATATATATATACATAAATGTAATCTATATATCTATATACCTAATTGCGGAATAAGGGGAAATTTTGGGGCAAAATATCAACGTTAGGGGAAATTACCGTTAGGGGGAAAATCTACGTTCCCCTTTACGTTTTCACACACTGTTTTAATGGGAATACGTTAGTGTATAGTAAAATACATATGGGGGTACGTAATATACCTAATTTCTTCAATGTTGACCAAATTACGGACGCCTATCTGTTAACACGTACAACTTGTGGAATATTGAATTTACGTACATGTATATGTTTTTCCTTAAAGGTGATATATACAGTTATGTATTTTATTGTTTTTCATTTCGCCTAAACGTATCAAGATACACAAATTTCCCCCTACTGTTCAATCTAGTGGGATATATATATATATATATATATATATGTAACGGTTGATTTTCATAACACAGTTGACAAAGCCGCCAGGAGGGAGCGAAAATTTCCGTTTCAATAAATCATTCGTTGGATCTATATGCACACACTGTTTTCCATTTTTCCTCATATATATATATACATATATATATATATATATACATATATATATGTATATATACCTATAAATATATATATATATATATATTTATAAACATGACGGAGAAACTGTAAAACAACGGTGCTGCAGAATTGAGAGGCTACAAAAAGCGGAAGGCTAGAATATAGATTAATTAAACAGCCAAATGGTTTGAAGTAGAGCTTTCGAGATATACTATCTCTTTATCAATACTAGGTCAGAGAATGACAAGGAGTGAGAAATTTTGGAAGCTTTTAAAGGTGTAGACAATGGTCTCACCTCTATTGTGACAGGGTAAACCTTCTTAAAGCAATTGAGCAGGTTCATTGACCGGGAGGGTCTGATCGGATTACTCGGGTGTCCCCCATCAACACTAGGAAAATCCTCTTCAAAGGAATTAGAGAAATTGTTAGACCAGAGAGGCCTAATCGTATTATTTGGGTTTGTATCATCAGCAAGCTGGTAAGTCGCTTCTGATGCTCAAGCCGAAAGGCGAAGTGGATTTGAGATTGAGTTCCCAGAAATTTTCTTTAGCTTTTCTAGCTTTGTCGGTCCATGTATCGTTTTGGTCGATAGCTATGACCCGTAAATTTTCTATAGAATGATGAGGCAAATTGAAATGGTTAGCAACAGGTTCTTCAACCTTTTTGGTTTTAATTGCTGACCTGTGCTGTGTCATTCTCATTCGAAGAGTATTTTTGGATCCTTTTACGTACTGCACACCACATGAATTGCAGTATATGAGATAAATGACATGTTTTGAAAGACAATTAATTTCTTGTCTAATTTGGAAGGTGCGTGCACTTTGATTGCTCTGGATCCTTTTGTGGAATCAACCAGGGCGCACGTCTTGCAATTGGAAGGGCAAGGTGAACAACCAAAATTTTCGTTGTTAACCTCGACTGAGGCTTTGTCCTGGAATTTTGCCCGAACCAAAATGTCCCGTAAATTCGAGGGCCACTTGAAGGCAACAACGGGGTGTTGGGGAAAGATAGACCTTAGGCGATCGGTACTCTGAAGTGTGGGCATATGCTTTTTGATGAATTTGGCTAAGGGTGGTAGACCGGGATGGTACTCAGTTACCAATGGCACTCTATCGGAATTGCGCTGACGAGTTTTGTACGTCAGAGTTTGCGAGCGAGGGGTTTCTTTTGCCTTTTTGATGGCATTTTCAATTGAACCCCGAAAATACTGCCGGTTACGGAGGTAACCAGATAGTTCCTTTGCCCGAGTGTCAAAATCTGTTTCAGAGGAACAGATGCGTTTTATGCGGAGTGCTTGACTGTACGGAATGTTTTTGGTGCAGTGAGGAGGATGGCAACTGCTGGGTAGAAGGTAGTTGTGCTTGTCCGTTGGTTTGTTGAACAAGTCTGTTTTCGAGTGAACCATTTTCTATGGTTACAGTGATGTCCAAGAAGTGGACACTGGACCTGGAATGGTCGGCCGTAAATTTGATGGTGGGATGGAACGAATTGATGTTCTCAATAAAAATTTTTAGACGGTCTTCACCGTGGGGCCAGATCATGAAGATGTCGTCTGTGAAACGTAACCAAATTTGTGGTTTCAAATTTTGTCGAGACAGAAATATTTGCTCGAAGTTGCCCATAAACAAGTTAGCAAATAAGGGAGTCATTTTGGTTCCCATGGCTGTACCATGAATTTGGAGGTAGTGTTCATCACCAAAGTTGACATTGTTGTTGGTCAGATTCAAATGCATGAGTTCGCCTAGGTCTTTCTTGGTGGGAGTTTTGCCCCGAATCGGATTGAAGGCGTTGGTGCAAGCGGAGATTCCTTCCTCATTTGGTATGTTTGTGTATAACGAGGACACGTCAAGAGTGGCCAGAACTGTGTCCGGCGGGAGATTTTTGATCTTCCCAATTTTGCGGATGAAGTCCGTAGTGTCCTGAACGTACACTGTAAAAAATTTCTGTTCGTCAACAGCACAATTTCTGTAATATATTACAGATTTTGCCCGTAACCCATGTTAAACGGGAAGTGATAAATCGCACCCCTCTGGCAACCACTTCATATTAATAAGTTGATACGTCAAGATTTAAATATTCATATCATGTCTTACCGACGAACAGTTCACAGCGACGTAAATAGACACTAAGTTGGAAGTGTGTCTCATGATCTCATGATGATGAGACCATGATTCACAGTTCTTGTGCGCGATCGACGGCTGAATCTGGGTTTGACAGGAGCCAAACGGTGTATGGTAATTGTCAAATTGCTTTGATTTTGGAAGAAATTATCAAACTGTAACAGCACTAACTCAGATAAGGCATTCTAGTGTATATGTAGTGACTGCTCTGGAACTACAACTATCCATACAGTGGCACAACAGACATGTGGATAATCGTGAATAATCGTAATATAGTGTAAGTTTTGGTTTCGCCGAACGGCCCTTTGCCAGAGGGTCGGGAGTACTTTAGAAAAAGAATGGAGAAGAATTTGACCCAGCTGAAATTCCATGTCACCGACCATGTACCCTAGATAGGATATATCTCCATTGGCGCGGCGAGCTAGGGATTGGGGGCAAGGGGGCAGTCTGACCTCCCCCCCCCCCTCCAAAAAATCCACACATTCTAGAATGTGGCAGGAAATTTCGAAAAATTAGGACAGGGATTTGCAAAAAATCGAACAATCACTGGAGTTTTAAAAAATGGCATAGTTTTTCCGAAAATTCCTTTACGTGCCCGCAATTTGAAAAAAACCCGCCATAAATCGCGGTACTAGAATTCGTGAAAAGTAAAGATTCCAAAAATTTGCTACACATCCGGGCAGCGCAAAAGCCGGAGCCTACTAGTTTTTACTTCACACTTTTTCACAACACAATACCCGAAATGGTAGAATATCATCCAAATTTTTTCAAGCTTTTACCCGAAAACACAAAAGTAAATGATCATAATCAGGCCAGGGTAACATATTTCACAATAATCAAAGAGATATAAAATCGGGACACATTTGGGAAGCCTATCGCCTAAAATCTCAGGCTTACTTTAAACAGTATCAATTCTCTTAGCCTTTTTACCACTGGCGTAGACAAAGGGGCCATGGCCCCCACTGTTCATGCCCGCAAAATAAAAAAATGAATGAAAAATAAAGAAATAAATTACGAAAGTAAAAGGTACTTTAGTCACCTTGGCCTAGGCTAGCCCCCTGCACTTGAAGGGTCATAGTGTATAATTAGTATACATATTCCAGGGTTCGTTCCGCATTTCTGTTGATGTCCAACGGTGCACGCACGCTGAACGCGAACACTTTTTCAATAGACTCAATCAGTGTTACAACAAATGCCATCACGGCTGGGCGTCAAACTTAGAGTTGGTAAGGCGCGCTCACTGAGCTCTATGCTATATAGCTCACTAGTGGGCGAGCTTACACTGTCGTCACGGTCACAATGGACGGTAGGTTCCAGTTTGTCTACTCTCTGCGTGCAACCGCGCAAGCGTTAACACGCGCAACACCAAATGTACACCCATGTGTTCTTGCGCATGCTCTATGCCAACCAATGCGGTCCACCGTGTTGTCATCTATCCTGAGACAAATACGGGCAGTGGTTTAAAAGAAAATCAGGTAATTCGGGTCATAACGACAGTATGAGAATGTCTTCCCATTAGCTTGGAATTCATTTAAACCCATCTCGTAACTTGACATTTTCAACAGATTTTACTAATAGAAGTAAAATCATTTATTGTCGGAAGTTCGTGCAGTCACATACATAATTTCATCAATGCAATACGGTATGTATTTAACGAGTATCTAAGCCGAGCGCCACAATCGGTTGGCGCGGAGCGTACAAAGAAAATTTTGAAATTCAACACCTCCCAGAAGGCTGGAAATGGCATTTGCCAGGTTTAATTGTCTTTAATTCTGGTGAAGGAAATTTGTGATTTTTCTCAGATTCAAACACACTTTTGAGATACTGATTAGCTCAGTTCATTACTCCGCTGAACTATGTATCATAGGATTGCAAATCCGGAATCCTGCTGTATGATGCAAGCAGTGTACTCCTCAGTAAGGTATTTCCATAGGCATAGGGGAGCATTTCAGTTTGGGGGCAGAGTATATTTGCCCGAAAATTTAATTCTTCCCGTAGGACAGGCAAAGCTGAGCGCCACCACTGGTTGGCGCGAAGCGTCCAGAAAATTCGAAAATTCGTACCTCTAAGAAAATCGAAAATGACATTTCCCAGGTTTATAAAGGGGATCCAAGCAGTTGATATTTTAAGTTTCAATTGCAGAAAACGTTCACTCCAAACTGAAATTTAGCCAAAAGAGACTACGCGGAACGCCACCATTAATTGGCGCGAAGCGCACAGAAAATTTTGAAATATCCGACCTCTCATAAAGATGAAAATGACATTTTCCGGGCTTTTAGGGGGATCTAAGCAGTCGCTATTTGATCAGAAAATTACCAGATAAAATGTATCACTACCAATCGACGAAATGGTCCTGCATATTTTCGGGGGAAAACTACAAAACGGAATGGAAAACATGGTAATGAATTTTACTCTTTTGGTATTGGGACTAAATTCAATGTTTATTGATAAAGTTGTGTGACTGCCCGAACTTTCGACTATATACATGATTTTACCTTTTGAAAAATGTAACATTACAAGGTGTGTTTTAATTTTCAAGCAGACTTATTGGAAGACATTCTCACTCTGTATCATTAAAGTATCGAAAAACAAATTACCCGATTTTCATTTCCTTTGCCCGTGTTTGGCTGTAGAGAAGGATAGATGACAAGCTCTTGGGCACTTGAACACCCTCCTGTCTGTCCATTGAATTAATTTGTCAATTGAAAACGTCCCAGCATTTTTAAACCTTTGCCGGAATATTGGACCATTTCGGGCAGTTTTGAAAAACTACAGGATTAAGTGGGGATGATGAAAACCTTTTTCACATTCTGCCCAAATGTGTCGCAGATCTTTGTTATTTCCCATGAAAATTTTACTTTAAATATAGCGTTTTCTGTTTTGCGGCAAAGATTTGAAGCTATTAAAATAATCGGCGACACTGGAAAAGTGGTACGGTAACAAAAAAATTGCTGTAAATTTACACAACATAACGATTACATAAAAGTTTTGGTAATAAGTTTCCAGAACTTTTCTGTAATCCTTATTTATCTCTTTATTTTTTGTACCTGTAAATCTATGGTAATTGTTTACAGTGCATTTAGGGTATTTTAAAGAAGGGCAATTTACGGCAATCTAAAGAAGGCTCAAGAATGATTGTTTCTGTTAACTGTTTAAGCCACAGGCTTCCCAAATGTGTGGCGATTTTTTTTATGTTTGATTTTTCGTTACAATGTTACCCTAACTATGATACTTTCTATTTCCGGGCAAATGCTTGAAAAAATTTGGATTTTCGACAATTCGGGCATTGTATTGTGATTATCTGTGAAGTAAAAGTCACGAAAAATAGCTTTTTGCGGTGTCCAAAGGTGTGGCAATTTTTTTTAATCTTGACTTGGTTTTTCATGAAAATATTTTTGCGACTATATAACGTTTCTCTCCAATTTTTAAGGCATATCTTTTCAAGATTTCGGTCACATTTAGGAATATTCTGAAAAAAACCCATCACATTTTAACAAAATTTAAGGGCTGTCCGAATTTTTTCCAAATTCCTGCCCGAATTTTTCCCAAATTCCTGTCCGATTTTACGGAAATTTGGGATAGTCTTCCCCCTGCCCCGTCTCGTACACCACTGGGTATGTCCACTCTACCCAAGATCTAAGTGAGGTCCTGTGAGGTAATAGTGGTAAGGTTGCAACCCTTGAGACTGCATTGACCCAACATGGGTTTGGTTGTTGCACTGGCCAATGACTGGCAGCAATAACCGTGCAAAGTGCAAATTCCTTCCAACGACATTTGACTATAGTTTTGGAACAAATTTGTGAACCCCCAGGAATTGAAAGAATCCTACAGTTGGATAGAAACAGGCCAGACGCTAGGAGCAAACTGATCCACACCAAGGTAGCCAATTTCAGCCACTCCAAATCTGCTAGAAAATTATTTATCCAGGAACTCGACGAGTAAAAATTCAAGAGATTCCGAAGATATGAAGCTTGTTACAGTCTACCCGAATTTATTCCGAAATTCAGAATGGGGCACAATTGCAGAATACTCTGCCGCTGTGTGGATCTATCGCAAGTGCATCTATGTCATAGTAGTCGGGTAGCCCGGATTGAATGTTATCATCGACCAGTATGAATTTAATTTTTTCACAGGTCGCCAGTGGGAGGGGGGCTGCTGGGGGGATGGGCGATCCAGTGGGGACTCGAGCCCCCAAGCCCCCATTCGTAGCTACGCCACAGTATCTGACCAAGAATACGATGCACTGTAAATTCACATTTGAGATCGCAGTAGCTTTCAAAGTCTTTTCCTTGGTGAACTTTACCACTTTGTTGTCATGTGCATGATAGATTAACATTGTTAAACACTTTGTGTTATCATTGATTTTATTAGTGGCATTGAGATTCAGTCTCCACTCCCTCGGGATAGCAGAATTTTCCAAAATATAATGTAAAAGGAAAAATACTAGTACATTTATGGCAGAAAACATTCTAATATGCACTCAGTCGACTCTCTCATTAAAAAATTAATTTTGTCACTATTCTACATGTCCCGAAATTGACCAATTTTCCCGAATTCCTCGTAATTACTTGGAAAAGAATGGGATTGCAACTGATAACATAATTTACATTTACATACAGTTTGAACTTCCATTATCGATGGTGCGCTAAAGCCATATGGACATTTTCACGGTTCTTTTGTTTTTCCATGACGAGCGTATGATAACATTAACGAGGATTTCCGTTGTTTAAAAAACTACACATCTGATGAACCCAGATAGAAAATGGATCGTAAGAAAAAGTTTAGTGTTCTACATAAGGCGTGGTCCGAAATAGGTTTGAGACCTTTGATATCACTCTACTGACATTTTATCGGAAAACTTGAAACTGTGTGCTCTAACTTGCTATTAGTTTAAAACAATTATAATTACATGGTTTGAAAATTTTAAGATAATGGAACATTATGTAGAAACAAGTAGGCTAAATGATCTATTTAGTGAAAGTAAAAAAAAAAAAATCAGCTTTGGAAAATTTTAGGGGGGGGGGCGCCGGGTGCGCCCCCGCCTAAATCCGCCACCGCCACTGATGTAAAGTAGCGTAAGTACGGGCCGGATCTTGTGTAGCCGGAAACAGAAAAAAAAAAAAAACGGATGAGAGTTCCAATTAATTTTCAGATTGGTTTATTAATTCGTTGATTGAGTTCCAAAAAGATCAAGTTTGACTCGGCCGGCAAAATAATTATTAAAATTTAACTATATACATGGTGGTTGCATGCTTCTGCTTCGAGCTCTCTTGCACGAGTTCAAAAAAAAAAAAAAATAGTGGGAGCGGCAGGCCCGGAGCTTGCAAACCTCATGGGAGATCGGAACACATGTAGTCCCCTGATTGATTAAAAGTTGTGACGCACCAAATTATATCAATATTAATGAATGTTCTGATCTAAAAGACCAACGAGGAGGCTGTAGAGGGTGAAATTGGCCACACCTTGAAAATACGGGATACGGCATAAACGTTGAACTAGAACGAAGTAGACGCCCACGTTCACCGGTAACACGTGACCGGAAACAGTAAGGGCCCTAGGAATCTAGGACTATGTTAAAGGTCAGGGAAGGTGCACCATGCTACATGACAATACGCACTTACAACACCATGACAAAATGATGCAGCCATTTTTCTCTTGTGTACTATCCGCGTAAGTTACTGTGGTATTTTCCTATGCGCAAGTAAAGATTTTTGAAAGCTTGAATAATGTGATGACCAAAGGGCAGTTCAGTTATTTCTCGGTCTTTGCATTTTCTCTCGGCATATCATTCGAATTTCAACTTTTCTCACGTGCTCGTGTTTGTTAGAAATTAAAAGACCGCGCCCGCCCGATCCGACGTGTAATGCTTTTTTTTTTCGATTTTATAGGCTACTTAGTTAAAGGCATATTTTCATCATCCCAAACTGTTCCAAGTCTCCCACCCTACTTACTTCTAGCCCCTCCCACATTTATCTAAAACTCATCTATATCCAGACACAATCCTAGTTTATTGCTTCATGGCTTGTCCCAGTGGCCATACAAGTCCATAATGTGTAATCAAGGCACTCTCAGTGCCCGGCCATGCTGTGTAATTTAGCTATGATGCATTGTTTGAATATGATGCCAATCAGAGAGCTGTACCAGTTGAGAGTTTTGATATATGAATACTGAAACTGTAGTTTAGGGTGACGAATGACTGCCCCTTTAATAAGCCCTTCTTGGGAACTTTGTTTTCCAGGAGGTTACAATGAGGTTACGTGTTGTATTGCTGTGCACGCAGTAACACCCTTGTTCGGTCAATAGGTAATACCTTCTGAAAGTGATTCGAAGGTAGATATTTTGTGGGTTCAAAGTTGTTTACAAGGGGAACGTATAACGTTGCAAACAACGTGATAGTATATTTATCAACTTTGCAGTTCGTCCAATACTGTTTTTCACAAATTCCCTAGAATAGATTCCAATAATTCGCAAGATCAAGCTCTAACTAGCGTGTTACGTTGTGCAACACGCGCAAATATTCCCAAGATCATCGGGAACTTTCCAAACAGCCAGTCTGCACAGCCACTAAAAGTCGCTTCTTTTCTAATTTGAGTATGCATGACGCCACAGCCTTTGCATAAATAATTAGCAAAAACTAATTTTTTTCAAATCCAAATTTCGACATGAAAAACACATGATCTTACAAAATCATCATTAAAATTAATAGAGAACACATTTTCCGATAGTTTTGCAACATTTCTGAAGTATTTTATACACAAAGCAATGAATTTGAGACGATTTTTTGAACTCGTAAAAACAGTTTTCATTCTGTTCGGAAAATTTGGTTTTTTCTCGAAGACAAGTTTTTTGGCACGGTATGCCAGAAAGAGGGTATATCAGAAATTTCCTTATACACCTAAAAATCTAACATTACCATGAAATATTTCTGAATACGGTCAGGTATTGACACTGCCTTGCACGGTATGTAAAAAGCCCAATTTCCCGTACTGGGGTGTTTGCATTAGTTGCGCGAAAATGGAACTACACCGAGCGAGAAAATATCCTCCACATAAGTATTAATCATGTTAACCTCGTCGAGTCTTCCTTTACGTTTGATTTACATATATATAGCAAGAAAATTACATTGAGAGTCAATTTTTGAAAACCTTGTAACGATTAAGTGGCTACCGATGCAAGGGTTATAGTGATTGTATCTTAAGTACGTCAGTACCTTGAGTCGATCACCACCATGTTATACAACGTACGTCACGATGTAAAACACCTATTAATTGACCGACTCATGGTAACCTTTTGGCATACATGGCCATGCACTTTGCACGTTACTTGTGGCATTAAACTAGACAATTAAGAGGTAAAATGGAGGGATATTGGAATGTATAGTTCTCTTGTAAAGCTTGTTAGTGAACTCTGGGATATTTAACGCTATACAGTCAGTCCTTATCCTTAGGTGGTGAGGTAACAGAAATGAAGCCTCGGATCAGAAACACTTTGTTTAGTAATATAAGTTGTGAACAGCATGTGGAACTGGGTGGGTCTTAAGTTTTTTTTTAGGGAACTGGGTACTCAGTACACAACCCCCACCCCCATGCACAACTGGAGACATATCAACTGAGAGTCCAAGGTAACAACAGGCCATCAAGTTAATTCAAGTTAGTGACAAAAACTTTGACTGTAATATGCCCTTACTATATGATGGGGCAATTGCTACATTATTCATCTCTCCTCTGCTCAGTTAGTGGTGTAAAATGACAACAGTTTATACTTCAAATGAGAAGGCAGTCTCAGAAGAACATATGAGATTTCATCCATCAGAATGAACAGCTGATGATGCAGGACACAAGTGCACAACCAAAAAGTCAGTAAATTGGCATTTTGCTTGTGTAGAGAAAATTTGTCCTCTAGGATACACTGACTCAAAATCCCATTCGCATTCCATATACTCTAAGTATATTCCTCCAGTCATTTCCCTTTTGAAAATTCTTGACTTTGTCTGGTAAAACCATATGAAAGAACCGACAGGCTGGTAAAGTGTATGTGTAAATAAATGGCTATAGGGCCTATATCAATTGTTTCATGATGTAGCCTGCAATACCTGTAAGTGTAACACTAATTTGCTTATTTTGGTTCTTCATCTTCATCGTTGGTACTGTACATTGCTCCCGATTCAACTCACAAGGTGCATATGACACAATAATTTTGTGCTACAGGCCTCTTAAAATTTTTTACAAGCTTTTTTCTAAAATGAAAACTCACTCATACAGCAAGCAAGGACTAGTAAAGTAGTATCTGTATGATGATCACAGATCATCAGTACACATTCATACATTCACTATGTACCATTGTGTGCAGTTATAGCATGCATAGGCCAAGGCCTAGTATAGACTAGGCCTGTCTGTAAAATTTTAATGTTATTTCATTTGTTAGTGGTTTAAAACCTTAAAAGAGCCTGTCAGTCGTATTAAAATTCACTTTATTACTTGACATAATGACTAAAATAGTATCCTATTTCGCAGCCTAGAATCAAAAGACAATGACAATAGCTTACCGTATGTTACCATGTGTTAACCATAACGTTACCGCCTTGTGCGATGCTCTACGTGGCCAAAAAGTGCAAAATTCCAACTTGGAAAAACGTTCATTGCGACTATTTTGTTGTTTTGCTCGTAGTGTAATAGGTATCAGTAGTTAGCTTTATGTCTCAAACACTCGATTTTGGAAGTTTTTTACCCCAATGATCCTGAATACGGTCAGGTATTCGCAAAATTTGAGGCCAGTCAAAAAACCCACCAAAAGTTGACCAGTTTTGGATGGAAAATTTCTCTGTGAAATTGCGAAAGAAACAATACCTCACGATATTTTTAGTAAAGAAAAGACTTTAAGATTCCAAATGACCAAGGATACAGCAACAAGGAGCGCCTTTTTATGCATTATTCAGAAGCTTGAAGTTCCCCCAGCATGTTAGGTACCTATTCTGCGAAACTCATGATTTTCTCTTGTGGGCGGAGTTTCCATTTTAGAGGATGACGTCACAAGCCTCATTAACGCTTACAGCGAGGCTTGACTGCAAACGCCAGGCTCTTATGCTACCTCCTATATGAATATTGAACTCCTTGTGACGTTACTGTGTCGTCTGTGTGTTTAATATGAAGTGGTTGCCAGAGGGGTGCGATTTTTACTTCCCATGTTGAACAGAAGAAAGTCTGTTGAAACGCACCTCGTGCAATGCTCGATCTTTTCACTGGAAAAGTTCGCGGCAAAAACTGTTATGAAATGTGTATGTCGTACAAAGTAATAATTAAAAGTGGTAATTATTTACGATTTTCGACATAAGGCGTCATTCTGTGGGATTTAAAGTGTAAGATTTTGATTCCAATATCCGAAAGTGTTCTTGCTCCCAGCATGCATGCAGTAAACCTCTAACGTTACTCCGCTTTCTCACTCACCGTGCATCCTACATCTATCATTTCGCTGCAATTGTAAAGGTACCGGAGTTTCGTTAGCATACATTGTGCTGCAGAAGTTCATGGTAAGTCAATTTAATGTATTAACTACGTATCCTTCAAACTAATTTACGTTTCAAAATGTTATTTCAAATGAAAAGTGTCGGCGGCCCTCTGTAGATCCAGAGGCAATCCTAACATTATCTTGAAGTAAGAGCCTAACCTGTCTAACTTAGGCTATTTGTGTGCACTGCTCATAATTGGTAGAATCGCCTCGCAAAACGCAGGGTTGTTGCTCAAAACCTTTGCGTAAGCATTCAAGCTGTCGTACCTTGTCCATAGTTTTAACTATTTTTAAACATTAAACGAGATAAACATAACAAGTTTGTTGATTATTTTTCTTATCGATTATTGTACATGAATGGAGGGGGGTTATTTTCATGATCATGCAATAGGGTTATATGTACAGTAGCGTCATGAAAGTTTACGAATCTATTTCACTGTTCAGTTACGTCATCGTGTTTTAAGCGGATTTTTGATTGGCTTAGAGTTGTCGTGTGCGGTCCATTAGACCAATGAGATGTAGCAAAAACTAATCCGTGTCTTTAGGCATATTTTTTTTATTTGGTGCTGTTGCTCTTACAGGTGGAGTAATTAAGAAACAATTAAGTAGGCCTATTTTGAGCTCTTAATTAATTTGGTAATTTTTGTAGTTACTACAGGAATTTTAATGCGAAATTTGAGCATGTAGGTTTTGAATATATTCCCTTAAAGGCCCAGATCTCTCACCCCAAGCAGTATCAATTCTCCCAAACTTCTTCTTAAGTTAATCCCCTCCCACCACAATTGTCTGAAATTCATCCTCAGCCAGATACAATCTCAGTTTATTGCTTCAAGGTGAGTAGAAAAACTCAATTTATATAATTAAAACACTCTCAATACTGTTCATGCTGTGTAATATAAGCTTTGGTACTCTGCATTGTTTGAATTAACTGTCAATCAAAGAGCTGAGCCAGTTGAGAATTTTGGTACTCCCGTACCAAAATTGTAGTTTGGGGTGAGAGGTTTGGCCCTTTAAGAGTCAGGAAATCTAGGCTATTAAAAGCTTTGCTAGGCCTATATTGCAGTTCCCCATGACCACAGGCATATGGGAGGGGGGTAGCAAAAGGGCACATGCTTGTGCCCCCTAATTCAGATGAAAATGGTGGATTAGATTCAAACCTGGCCAAGGGATACAGGCAAGTAAATTATTATCAATTCTCCTCCCTTCCGGACTACCTGTACACCTACTGCCTGTGTCAGTGTCAGTGGCTGAGCTAGGAGAG
This sequence comes from Holothuria scabra, assembly GCA_037179385.1. Taxonomy (NCBI): domain Eukaryota; kingdom Metazoa; phylum Echinodermata; class Holothuroidea; order Aspidochirotida; family Holothuriidae; genus Holothuria; species Holothuria scabra. The sequence goes on from CM074197.1 coordinate 37,908,563, forward strand.
ATCAAATGAAATTAGTTTGAGAATAAAGTTACAATATTCTACAGTAAGTAAGAGAGTTTAATGTAGAGTTCAGTAAATAAGTTGACCAGTTGAAGGTTGGTTCATGGTTTAACATCTTATGTGACACTAGATTTTTGTTTTAATTTGTGACAACCAAGGAGGGTCTTCATCAGTTGCTGTTTTGCACTTAAGTCCATCTTTAAATAAACCTTGGTGTTTGTTGTTTAGGGGAGGCGCGGGAATGTTTTTCAAATTGTTAAGAAATTTTGGAAAGATTTAAATACGTAATTAAAATCACTTATTTACATCACAGGTTGCTTTAATGTCTTACTTGACCACAGCCTGTCATGGAAGTTACAAAAGAACAAAACAAAAAAATGGAATTGGGACAGAAAACTCTGCATCTGAAACAAAGGTATGGTATGTTCCTAAGTTTTAATACCCTCTCGAATTTATGTATTGTTTTTAGATTTTAGTGTTTTTATTGGTGCAGTTTTGCAACAACAGAGGGGTTGCCTGATTGAAATAAATGAAAATGGAGGAAAAGACTTAACTGAGACCTATAGATATACTTAACCTAATCCGGACTGATTCTTTTCAGCAAAACGTGGTTGTGCAAAATTTGATTACTAATTCATACAGTTAATTAGGGCTTGTTCAAACTTTCTGTCACCACAAAACCATACTACCAGAATAAATGTAGCCTGGCTCAGACACATGCAAGCACTAGTAATTAAGAGGAGTACAAAATAATTTCTTTGAAAGCTTGGGATTTAAATTTATTGGATGTAAGCTTTGAAAATAATGTGTGAAGATGAAAAACAAATTGGATTTGGGAAAATGTTTTCTGATATATTAATTCAACATAGTTTAATCCATTCACTCAAAATTTGAAATTTTAGCAATAGAAAAATATGAACAGGTTTTTTCACCTTGAGGAAAATTATTCAAGACTGCAAGTTTAACAGAATTACAGAAGCAGGGATTCTACACAAAGCAAAAGGGGGGGGATGTATTTTTGCTAAATCCCAGTTTCAAATTGATGATGTAATAGGCTTAATTTACCAGTGAGTTCAAGGGGACAAAAACTTGGTTCCAGGCCCCTGTTAGGTGTAATTTGAAGGGTTTATAAGGCAATTTATATGTGCAACTTCAAGCATTGCTGCAAAAGTATCCTTCTTCAATTAGAAACCAAGATATTGACAATTTTTTATTTCTATGGAAACAAAAGGGGGTTACTCACCTTCTGGAAAGGGGAGGACATGAACAAACCCCTTACCCCTCTCTGGCGTAAACACTAAGTTACACACCTTGCATGTGGTGTGGTCTTTTTAAATGTTTTATGTTTTTAATGATATCCAACCAATTCATAGGGCAAGATGGAATACCTTATCTGTGATCCAGTTCATACTTTCATTTTAAGAGTTATTCACCAAATACTTATTATAATGTTCCTTTTTCTTTCTTTTTTAAGTCGGCAGAACACTTGGCCTGTATAGAGGGGTCATTACATTTGGAAGATGGCACTGTGTCAGAGGAATTTCTCATCTTTTGGAAACCTGAATATATTGCAGTAGTACCCTGATGATAATGGGAAGTTTCAAGACACTAATGCCAAGAACAAGGGTAGGTTAATGCAATTGAAAACATGAAAAATCCCTACAACAGGATGTTTTGTTTCATACTTTTCATTCAACCCTTCGTCATTCTGGTACTTGTAAATCTTTTGAAGTGATATTCTTTGTTACAGGTTTCAGATTTAGGTTTGGATTATCTGCAATAAGGTGCATTTTTGTGATTGGGGAAAAGATAATACTCATGCGGATTGCTATTTTTTCTGAAATTTTGAACAAAATATAATTTTCTGCAGAGCCAAGTGAAGTGATGTCGTGACTGTGTACGTCACACACAAATTGCAAGCAAAGCAAATAACAGGGTTGTATAAATGATGAAATCCCATCCCATTCGAAAGGAATTGTACATTTAGTCCTTTAGATCAAAAAGGACAAAGCATCAAACCCTTTTGAATCTAACTGGAATTTCATCAATAATGAAGTAGCTCAATCCTTAATGTATACTATGGGATACTATGTGTCAACAGTGGTATGAGTAGTAAAATCTAAATCAGCAGCAAAACAACGGAATTGCTTGATGGCATGAATTTTCAAAGAGAAGTTGTAAACGAGGTAAACACTGGTCGTTATCATAGCCATCTGTGGAGCTTGTAGGAGTTTAAACAGCAGTTCACTACTTTGAAACTCATTTAGTAGTATATTATGAATTAATTCAAATTTTTCCTTTTAACATGCATTAATGAATTTGTGTGCAATTCTTTTCCAGAAGGCATGCGAGTTCAACAAGCTGTTTTTGAAGAATATGGAATACTTGTGCCTTATTTACTAAGGTAAAAGTTACTTTTATCGTTTGTGAAAAAATGACTGATACATTGTATTTATTGTCATTGACTTAACACTCACCCACTAACACTGCAAGCGAAACACCCTTAAAACACTTGGGATACATTTAACCAGGAGCAGTGCTTTATTTACTCCAACACAATCGGGGTTTAGTTTCTAAGTTAAACAAACTCAAATCCCAGTAACTTAAACCATAATTTGTGTAAGTTTAACCAGGATTTGCATTAAGATTTAACCATGATTATGTTGAGCAATTCATGATTAAGTTTAACCCCAGTGTTTTAAGAGTGTTATATAGCTTATGATAAGTTATACATGTGAAATATTCATGGCAGTCTTCTTTCCTTTTAGTTTAGAGGCTAGGCTGAAACTTAATTATGTTTCACCTTGTTCAAAGGATTACATGCTAAAACATTTTTGTCTTCTTATAGCACTATTCATCAGAACTTTCTTAGACCATGGAAATATTATATAATAGCTCCGTGATCAGACATAGATTGAGACATTCAAGTTTGAGTCTACTCATTTTAAGTGTGGATAGTCTCAATCCATAGTGGGAGATAAAACTTATACAGTTAGGTATAACGTTTCCAACATGTTTGAGAAGTGTGTCATTATTACTGTGGCTATGGGGAGGGAGTGGTATAGCTGCTCCTCCTCCATACAAAATGTTTTATAAACCACTTGTGTAAAAGACGGCTATTTTCTGATCATATTCCGCATGGCTTTTTACCTGCATTCACCAGGTCATAATTTTATCCCTGCATCATGACTGTTGTGGTACCTCCCTGTGAGTTTTGGCAACTCTTTTTAATCTCTTGAAAGTTTGTGGGGATTAATCACATCAAAACATTAAGTAGTTTTCATGTGAAGGTGTACATTTGTTGGGGCATGCAATGATCTGTTTAAGTTCAAACTTGTTAGATGCAACTCATATCATTACAGAACGTGAAGAAGTTACAATTGTCTTGTTTCCAGAATTTTGGCAGTCTTCTTCTTGTTACGTAGGATCACATACAAAATTACTCTTTTTCTTTTGTTTTGTTTTCAACAGGTTATTTGCTAACAATAGAGGGACACAAACAGTGAAAGAAAGTGTCAGTCTGGAGGAATCGAAAAACTGGTGGTAAAGGTCAAGGACATTGAATGGGGTCTTTGAACTGTGAAATTTGGAATCTCAAAGCTTTACATTTTACCAGTAGCCAAAGAGTATTTCTGTGAAAATTCTTTTCATGGGATTCTGTTTTATTACGTTTAAATTTACCATGTCAAGGTATTGTATCTGATGGTCTGGAAACTGTACATTCTCCTTTATCTACGGTTGATGGTTTGACTGATAATTCCATTACGTGTTTTTGATCTATTTTCAAATCATCTTCAAGTCTGTGATTTTGGAAATACACTGTATTGCTGCTTTACTTTTCAGTCTTTACAATGATCTTATAAAAATGACAGATAACAGTAGCCAAATGTTAATTATGATATTTAATTAGTATTTCATTTGATTATAGGTTATGAAAAGGCCCTGAAGGTTTACATCTTATCATGTTTTGAATAATCACAAACTTTTAGTGTGCTGGATCAATGTGTTGCGCCAAAACCTCATTAGGCCTGTTCCATGAGAAGTTACCCTAGGCATTTCCTTAAGAAGTGTGATTTTAGCAAACTTGTCTATTATGTCGTTCCAAACTCAGTAACCGAGCAAGCTCTGTGAAAATGGCTGGCCAGGAATTTTGGCTAAATCGTTCCCATAAACTTCCCGCAACATGTAAGCAAAGGATAAACTAGACTTCAGAATGATCTTCACTGTCTCTGAGGTCGTGTAATGTTATTTTCCACTTATGTCACAGTTATAAGAGGTAATAACGGCAAACATTACATCTGGTGAAGCGGGTAAGCTACTAACGTTATTATAATGAATTGCTACAAAACATTGATCTGTGCGAATAACATTTTGCTTTGAAAATTGAGTCAAATTTCATTTTAATATGCTAACCTGTAGTCGTTTGTGAATTGTTTACTACTTGGCATTTCTTTCTTTAGTAAGTTCAATAGAAATTAGAACCTTAGTTGTCTCTCCTACAGGCCTTAGTTTTGTCCACATGATTGTTGTGATTTTGAAAGTTATGCATGGTGTCAAATCATCTAATATGCACTTTTGAAAATTTTCATTTCATTTGCAGGAATCATAAAGGAGATGTAATGTCAGTTACTTGCTTCAAAAATTTTCCAGTAATAAATCGTGTTGTTCCAAATAAAAGACTTTTGTGTGTTTTGTTCTCGTTTAATGGAATTTTATTCATTATATGTAACTTTCCTACAGCTACCCGTATATTAACTTGACTCATGGGCAGAATTATCTCGGTTTGTTGCAATATGCCTTTTATAAGATGCAAAAACACTACAGCAACATGTGCAAATATCCTCTCTTATCCATATCACCAGCCAGAAAAGATTCATTGGACAGTAATTAATATATTCGGAGGAATGTTTCAGCTTGATAACATAGTCGGTTCTGTAGTACAACTGCAGTGAAACGCAGTAGCTGTTGTAGTTGCGCAGAAAAGGCAGATTAAGAAGAGACTTCGATGAGTTTTTCACAGCAGATGGCAAGAAGTTGCAGTGTTTTGACGGTAAAAAAATCTGTTTGACTGCACCCAGTTTCTGTCTACCGACAGTAGTTTGTGTTAGCAAATGATATGGACAGAATTGTTATGTTACAGAAAACGTCTGTTAAAAGTAACAGAAATTTTCTGTTCACCAACAGACTTTGTTCTAGTAACAAATTGACAGCCCATTTTCTGTGTCCCAACAGATATTGTGGTGTAAGCAGTACAGAGTAGCTCTGTTTGGCTACACACAATTTCTGTCTGCCTACAGTACTTTGTGCTAGCAAGTGATAGACAGAACACGTTATGTTACAGAAAAGTTCTGTTAAAAGTAACAGAGATTTTCTGTTTACCAACAGATTTTGTGCTAGTAACCGATTGACAGTACATTGTCTGTTTTCCAACAGAGAAACCTTTACAGTGTAGGAGGGGAGGGTTGGAACCAGGGGTTGGTTAAGCAGGTCAACAAATTTTGAAATTTTTTCCGTGGCAGTCCCGTTGCCGGATATAATAGGTCTGCCCGGACTACCCGTTTTGTGAATTTTTGGCAGGAAAAAGAAACGGCCTGGTTAAGGATCCACCTGAAGGAGATTCGGGCCGGTTTCACAGTCAATAGAGCCGTTGCGAACCATCTTTTTGATGGCCGCCTCCACTTTTTTCGCAAATTCCGAAGTAGGATCTGAGTCTAGACGTTTGCAGTAGTCGGGATTGCCAAGTAATCTGAGGGCTTCCTCCCTGTAAAATTGAGTCCCCATTGCGACAATCGCAGAGCCTTTGTCCACCGGCTTGATAACAATATCATCACGATGCCGTAGATTTCGAATGGCCTTATGTTCACTTTTTGTGAGATTGTCGCGGAAATCTGGGGAAGGGGTGTGGTTTTTACATCCACTTCAATGGCCGAAGTAAATGATTCCAGTTGCGGACAACGCCCCTTTGGTGGGTTCCAGGTGCTTTTTGGTTTAAATTGATACGATATATCGTTGTCCGGTGGAGAATTTAGGCCGTCTTCGTCAGCAAAATACTCCCGAAGGCGAAAGCGTCGGAAAAAACGCTTTCATGTCTAGCGATAATTTCTGCGTGTGAGTCTGCCTTGGTTTGGGGCAGAAATTGAGTCCCTTCGAGAGAATTTTAATTTCTCCTTCAGGAAGCTGACACGATATGGTTACAACCGCGGTGGTGGCGGTGGAAGGCTCGGTAACCGGTTTACGAATAAATCTGCGAGACCTGCTGTTCAGAAAATTTGAAATCACTTGATTTGAAGTGACAGTCACTTAGTTTGAAGTGACATGATCTCTTTGAAAATTGCGTTGTTGCCTAGAACTTAGAGTACGAGAGAGTCGGAGACAGTCCTGAAAGATAAACCGAACCTTGTTTTGAAACTCGAATTTGGAAAGCTTTCTTTTAAGCTTCCTGGTTTTGGAATCAATTTGGTGATTGAGTTCATTGATGGTTTTCCGACAATTTCCAGTTTGTACTTCCATCAGTCTGAGAGACATTTTCTGAGTATGCCTTACCAGTTGGCGTAGCTTCTACTGTCGGAGAGTGGCAAGAAGGTAGGGACTTTAATTTGAAGCCCTTTCGTTACCGTATTATTATTATAAATATATATATATATATATATATATATATATATATTAAGAAGCATTAAGAAGCATTTTCATATTCTTAAATCGTCCCCCACCTTTAATAAAAGTTTTACTAACACGCCCCCAGTAGTTTACAGACAACCTCCTAATTTAAAATCTTTATTGGTAACAGCTAAAATACGTCATAATGCAGAGAATAGAGGTTGTTTCAAGACACATGATAAAAGGTGTGTAACCTGTAGTGTCTTACGTGAAACTTCTGTCGTTCAAAGTTTTAATACAGGTCAGAATTTCCAGATGAGGGGAGATTTAACCTGCACCACCAAAGGCGTAGTCTACTTGATTAACTGTTTGGATTGCCATAAGCAGTATGTGGGTGAAACGGGATTAGAGCTTAGAAGTAGACATAGGGGTCACCGACAGGAGTTTAGAAAAGGTCAAACTCCTATTGGTAAGCATTTTAAGGTGTGTAAAAATTTCGAATTAATAGGTATCGAAAAGCTACGTAACAATAATAAGAAAACTAGGGAGGAGGTTGAATTGAAATGGATTTACCGGTTGAATACTCTTGCCCCTATAGGTCTTAACGTAAAAGCTGTAAGCCTTAAAAGAGCATTGCCTAATAGCTAGTACTTTTTCCATTACTGTTATTTCTTAGCACGTGAGCAAGGGAAGTGAATCTCCCCGAAACGTAGTGCATTTTTAACATCTGAGCTTTGCCGTTTTAAAACTTTTAAGTTTTGAATTCTTTACGGTTTTTAATATCTTGTTGTCTCTGAAGATTTGACACGATCTTTGTCTTCAGTATTTTATTAAAATTTCAGATCGTTTTAACAGTATGCCGTGTGTTTTGTGCATGTTTCTTGTTATCGTTTATATTTTACCTATTGGAAGCAGCACCAGTATCAGTTTTGATCCACCGGAATCCTGTTTGTCACAGAATCTCGGCATCATGGTAAATTGGAAAGGCGAGCTCTATAAAACAGTGGATAAATTATTACTAGCTGAATCACATGTTTCCTTTTTAAGAACATGTTTGAGGAACAACATCATTCCACCAGGCTTCTCTTTTAAGAAAAAACACGTTTTCCATAGTCAAGACCGGTTTTCGGAGTCGTGGGACCGCCATATTCGTAATACTTCGTTGCATCTTATGAAGGAGACTATTGCTTTTTATAAACAAAGAATTACTGATTTGAGAAAGGAAATTGTGAACATTTGGAGAAAACTTAAACTACTTTTCACACCAGATGACGTAAGTAACCTAACTCTGCTTATTAAACGCCATAAATTTAAAGTTGGAACTCAACTGTCGACTAAGAAACAACACAAACTTAAGAGACTTTCGGAACTTCTTCAAGTAACCTTGTCGTACAAACATAAAGGAAGGAGAAAAAGACGTAGGGTTATCGAAAGAGATATCGAAATCTTTAATTGTAACATCCCAAGTAACACGAGCAAGATTTTCAATGTCTCGGACAGACTTTTGACCCCAGAAGAAGAGTCTTTCCTCAGCAAAGGTATTAAATTTTGCCCAACTCCTTTAAGGCTAGACACACTGCAGTTGCAAAGAGACCTAGAAGCCTGTAAACGTAGATTACGTCTTTTTGAGTACTTTAATTCTTCAGACGAAAACAGTGAGTCTTCATTTTCAGAAATTCCTCGCTTTAGGAACAAAAGTAATTGGTCGCCGCCTGAAGGAAGAGATCGCTTCTTGGATTGTTTTTTGGAAGCCGTCCAAAATGATGTGGACAGTTATACACCCCCTAAGTTTGTTCATGACAATCTTTCCAAGACCGAAAGGCAGGCTCTGGTCTCACTCTCAAGAGACAGTAACATTATTATTTAACCAGAAGATAAAGGACCGGCGTTTGTAGTGCAAAATAAAACCTCGTATGTAGAGAGTGCTTTAAGTGACCTTAGTAACCAGAAATTTTACAAGGAAAATGATGCCGACAAAACACCAGAAGTTATCAGTCAAGTTCGTTTGTTAGTCAACAAAATGCTTCATGAAGGGGATATAGATAAAAAAAAAAAACTGCCGAATACCTAGTTCCTAAGGAGTGTAAAACTTCAAGGTATTATACATTGCCTAAAACTCACAAGGAACCAGACATCTCTGGTCACCTTAAAATTCGTCCTGTTATTTCCGGTAGTGGATCACCCATTGAGAGACTGTCAGAATTTTTGGACTTTTTCATTAACCCAAAGGTTCAAAAACTGGACTCATTTATCAAGGACTCTAAGGATATGGTTAAATTTATAGAAGGAATAAACGAGAAAGGACCTTTGCTACTATCAAAGGGTATGTTTACAATAGATGTCAAAGCCATGTACCCCAGTATGCCTCAGCATTTAGGTATAAAAGGAGTTAGGAAGGCCTTGGATTCTCGCCAAATTAAAAAAACCTCTACTGATAATTTGATTGATTGTTTAAAGCTTTGTCTCACAGAGAACCATTTTGAATTTAATGGAAAATTTTTTACCCAGGTACACGGTACCTCTATAGGTCCTAAAATGGCCCCCGGGTACGCCTGTTTAGGTATGGGCATTGTTGAAGAAGAATTATGGCAAAAGTGTTCCCTTTCGCCCACTGTGTGGTCTCGTTACATTGACGATATCTGGGGTCTCTGGCCCCATGGACCAGATCTTTTCAAAGAGTTTATGAAAACTCTTAATAACCTTTACCCTGGTGAGCTTGAGTTTAATTCGTGTTTTAGTTTTGATTCCCTTCCTTTCCTTGATCTGCATATTTTTCGAAATTCTGAGGGTTATCTCAATACTGACCTTTTTGTTAAACCTACGTTCAAAAATCTTTATCTCAAATATAATTCTTATCATAGCAAACATGTTCTTGATAAAATTGCTTACGGTCAGGCTCTCCGTATCCGTACTATCTGTTCTACAGAAGAATCTTCTCAAAAACCTTCATACCCTTAAAAGTAATCTGATTGAAAGAGGGTATCCTACGAGTATTGTTACAGAGAAGGTGAATAAAGCCTGTACTGTTCCGAGAAGGACGCTTCTCAACCGTAACCGTTCCATTTGTGCTAGGAGGAGTTTTAATGCCCCCCTGGTTGTTACCCGTAACCAAAGGTTACCTCCCCTAAACAATTTTATTAAGAAGCATTTTCATATTCTTAAATCGTCCCCCACCTTTAATAAAAGTTTTACTTACCCGCCCCCAGTAGTTTACAGACAACCTCCTAATTTAAAATCTTTATTGGTAACAGCTAAAATACGTCATAATGCAGAGAATAGAGGTTGTTTCAAGACACATGATAAAAGGTGTGTAACCTGTAGTGTCTTACGTGAAACTTCTGTCGTTCAAAGTTTTAATACAGGTCAGAATTTCCAGGTGAGGGGGGATTTAACCTGCACCACCAAAGGCGTAGTCTACTTGATTAATTGTGTGGATTCCCATAAGCAGTATGTGGGTGAAACGGGATTAGAGCTTAAAAGTAGACATAGGGGTCACCGACAGGAGTTTAGAAAAGGTCAAACTCCTATTGGTAAGCATTTTAAGGTGTGTAAAAATTTCGAATTAATAGGTATCGAAAAGCTACGTAACAATAATAAGAAAACTAGGGAGGAGGTTGAATTGAATTGGATTTACCGGTTGAATACTCTTGCCCCTATAGGTCTTAACGTAAAAGATGTAAGCCGTAATAGAGAATTGCCTAATAGCTAGCACTTTTTCCATTACTGTTATTTCTTAGCACGTGAGCAAGGGGAGTGTATCTCCCCGAAACGTAGTGCATTTTTAACATCTGAGCTTTGCCGTTTTAAAACTTTTAAGTTTTAAACTCTTTACCGTTTTTAGTATCTTGTTGCCTCAGAAGATTTGACACGATCTTTGTCTTCAGTATTTTATAAAAATTTCAGATAGTTTTAACAGTATGCCGTGTATTTTGTGCATGTTTCTTATTATCGTTTATATATATATATATATATATATCATTGTATCATGTTGATAACCTACAAATCCCAACAAATACTGACCCCCAGTTACCCCAGATGACGTTTGAACTCAACCAAAAGGGCACTTTGGTTCTCTCACGACCACTGAATACCTGACATGGCCTCCGGTCTGTATCAAAAAAGAAGAAGGTTCTGATGGTGTTAGCAAGCCATTTGAGAGCTTTTGTAGTTTTACCTCTGTGAAACCTCAAATGGCCTTTGACCTCTACCAAAAACAATAGGTCACTTCCTCTCACAATGGCAAAACTATATACCAAATATGAAGATTTTCAGTCACTGCTATCTGAAGACGTGTTTACAAGCCATTTTCGAAGTTTTCGCAATGTTACTGCTGGTGACCTCAAATGACCCTTGACCTCAACCAAAATCGATAGGGTTCTTTCTCTTAACATAACAAATCTATACACCAAGTATAAAAGGTATTGGTCACTCTTATCTGAAGATTTCGTGTTTACAAGCCTCTTTCGAAGTTTTCGCAATTTTACCGCTGGTGACCTAAAATGACTTTTGAACTCTTCCAAAGACAATAGTGTTCTTCCTCTCAACATGGCAAATCAATATACCAAATATGAAGAGTATCGGACATTCCTACCTTGAGATATCGTGTTTACAAGCAAGTGTCACAAACACACATACACACACACACACCTACACACACAAACACGACATCACCCTCGCATACCTTCCTTGCCTGCCTATGGCAAGGACTCAATAAATACTGAGAAACCGCACCGCTCCGGTCAAGATATTATTCGCCGTTTTTAGGGTAGAACGCGACAATATCGATAAGGTTGCGTGTAAGAACAGGGCATAGGGTTTCTATACTACAAATTCTGTTTACTCAATGCAAATAAACCGAATTTCGAGTATTTGTAAACATTTAGTGCTTGTAGGGATTGGCTTGATTAACACCACGGCATTTCATAAAGGTAGGCCTGTATGTATTCAACTTTTTCAGTGCTCATGCGTAATTCAAATGTTGGTTTCGATAGTTCGAGTCAGTCTATAGACAGGGAGGTGTTTTTAACATTAACTCCCTTCATGCACATGAGTATATGCTGAGCAGTACCCAACAAAGAAGCCGGATACTTTCATGACGCAATACCAGTCCGGGAGAGAACGCCATTAGTGCGAGGTAAATTAAGAGCAGTTGATTACTGAGTTCGTAATTTAACAATGTCTTAAAGATCTTTTATGTTGTAAAATTCACAATTACAACATTTAGACAGTTTGTGCATCAAATCCGAGGTTAAGGAAGTTCAGTTGAGTATATGAAAATCGTACTAATGACACCTAGCTGATATTGTGCCTCTCAACAATGCTGTAGAACCACCTAGTGTCAGACTTCTTAGTCTCAAGCCAGTATTCCATTATGTGTAGCATATTCTGGTTAAATCATCAAAGCATTGTGGGTTAAAACGATGGTTGTGCTCTTTTTTGACAGCGTAAAAGTGCTATTTACAAAAACACGTACAAAACCCTATCCCACAATTTTTTTTATTGGCTGTTTGGAAGTGAGTCTTTATACAAAATTTATTCACATTTTTCATCGTATGATATTGGTGTTAAAGTTCAGCATGCATTCATGAGTTCTAATGTTCCACGCAATTGACATTTACGCTCATTTCTTACCTCAAAAAGCCGTTCCTTTGAGATTCAAATCTGCTGGGGTAACCTCAATCGGTAACCATGACATGATAATTCGGGAGGGGCGCTAGATTACACATGACACTGTTTTAGTTGGAAAACGTGAAAGTAAATCTGATAAACAAATGCGAGTAGGCAGACAGTTTTCAGCCAAATGTACCAATATTTTTCCTAAAGCAAAATCAAATTCTGAAAATTTTCCAAGAGGGGGGTGGGTGGAGTGGAGGGGCATTACCTCCTCTCGAGCTTCCATTTGAGAAAAAATACATACGGGGTCGGCTGGGAAGCATGTTCTGCAAAAATTGCACAAACCTGTGGTACGCTCTGATTAGGTATCGGGACTATGAATGACAGGTTATTTCAATCTTGAATTCGGCTCTAACGGAAACAACTCCCAACACAGTCAAGTAGCTCGTTTATTAAGGACCTTAAACACGTCATCTTTATGAAGCAATGGATGTTAATTATTTTTAATATACGTAAAGAAAATTCGATTATTTCGCATTGACAGGCACATCCGTAATAGCAACATGGCGAATTCATTTCAGTTCAAAGATATAGAGGACCAGTTTTGTGTTTGTTCCATCTGCCGGGAGCACATTAAGGAACCGAAAGTGTTGCCGTGTCTTCATCGATTTTGCAAAGATTGCTTGCGACCAATAGTCGTGCCAGGAAATAATGGCTTCATTAAATGTCCCGAATGTAGACAAAATTTTCAAATACCAAGAGGTGGAGTTGAAGGGTTAAAAACAGATTTTTATGTAAAACGGCTTGTTGAGTATGTAAAACGTCAACATTCAGGCAAGAGTGATGAAATACCGGAATGTCGCTGCTGTTCTAACCATCGCAGAGTTGTAGCATATTGCTTTAAATGTATCGAATTTTTGTGTAAAGATTGCAAACAGTATCACCTTACCAATAAATTGCTGACAGATCATCAAAAGCACACTCTTTCTCTGGAAGAAATTGAAGCGAAAAACATTACAATAGGGAAGCTGGTTTCGATACGAGATGCTCCCAGGTGTCACATCCACCGCGAAGAAATATCGAAATTGTTTTGTGGAACTTGTGGCAACCTTCCACTTTGCATGAAATATGTACACAGTGACCATAAAGGACACAATTTTCATGAAGTTAAGGAATTGGCTAGGTTGAAAAAAGAAGAACTTATCGATATCCTGAAAGCACTTGAAGACATCAAGGAGAGTAAAAAGTCAGTTAGACCAAGGCAAGAAAAGCAACATTTCATACTAAATGTAACCATTGAAAATTACAAAGTGGAACAATTTTATGACGACAAGGATCAGAAAATAATGACGAAAATACAGGATACTGAAGGGAGGTTACAGCAAGTGAAACAGGAAAAACGGAAAACAGAAAAAACAATATTTGATTCTTGGAAGAAAGAAATGGATATGGAAATACAAAAAGTTAAGAAACGGTATGAAGAGATTTTACAACAAAAGAAACTGGAGATCAGTCATACATTTGATGGGCCAGAAAGTTCACTGGAAAAAAAACTTGCAAAGTTACGTGAAACACGTGAACGCGTGCAAAATGACAAGGAACAATTGTTGGAATCAACAGAAAAACAGCTACTTGAGATTGTAAAAATGATTGAAACAATATCACAACATTTTGATGATACAAAGCAGAGGTTAGAAACTTTAAACTTAATGGCTTCTGGTATTCTAGCTTCTGATAATGCCTGGTCGGCCGTACAGTGTATCCCTGATATGTGTACAGCAGCTATAAATCTAATGACAGATTTAGAAAAGGATTTTCCAGAATTGCCGACATTGACTGACATGAAAGTCAGTTACAAACAACACCTTATTGGAAAACCAAGTGTTACTTACATATCAGATGAAGCCAAAAAGGAAATTTCTATAAATGATCCATATCGGTTCATCATGTTCGGTATGACAAGTAGTGGTGATGGTAACTTTGTCATATCAGGATGCACATCAGATTGTGAGGCGTCATTCATCATTGTAATTGATAGGAATGGTAAAATATTAAAAGAGAAGAACCTGGACAGAGGGACATATTTGAAGGCCCCTTACTGTAAACATTTGTCACAAAATAAAGTGGCATTAGTATGTGTACCAAACGAAATTGGTTTGTATGATGTTCGGGATGGTTCATACGTCAGTAAGAACATCAATGACGTCATCAAAAGTTGGCCAAAAGGTCGGAATGTAAGGTGTGTAGCTTCCGATGCAGTCAACAATCACATATTAGTGGGGGGTGTTGGCAGCAGAGATGTGTATGTATTTGATGATCAGCTCAATTACCTTCACATCCTGACACTTCCAGAAATGATGATCAAATGGCCACTTGATATGACTGTCAGTAACGGTCATCTACTTGTGTGCAGCGACGGAGCAGCTTATGTAGCTACCATGGACGGGTTTGAGAGCAATGTGGCACGTGAATTTATGACACAAAATCTAGAGAAAACTGGTTTTAGACCAATAAGTGTATGCACAGACGGGAACGGCTTGATTTACATGCTGTGGAAGAAGTATAGGCAATGCTATCTCATTCAGTACAACCAAGACGGCAGTCAGGTGTTAACAACTAGAGCGATGGATGAGTACGCATCTTTTATCACTGTCGTAGAAACAGATCACGGAGAGGAACTTGTCGTAGCTACGTTAAACGCACGATCAGTGTACTTTTACGACCTTTTTACAGATGATTGGTCCGCTTCCGTATAATTTCTACTCAACATTGTAGAAAATATCCTGCACATAAAAAAATGTAATATGAAGTCCTTTACAAATCTCGAACTAAAAAGTGGCAATGCATGGAAAAGCTGTTTTTTGGTTGTAGGAACCTATATCGGTTGGGCATAAATTCGAAATTGGTTTCCCCAAAATATCTCTGTGGGCGGTGTAAATTAAGATGGCGTACGATGCCGAGTAGGGGATGGGTCAGTGAGCAACGGTATTCGCAAACAAAGTTGCTCCTGCATAGGAATTTAGTCCCATTTCAGGAGAATAACCACGTTTTATTGAATGTGACCAGCTGCCCGAATAATTTACATTTCTGCATTTACGAACCCCATCTCACAATGATTTCCATGAATAAATAATATTTTCAGACATATGCCAACAACCCTTCAAATTTTCCAATATTTTGCAGCTAAAATCTCACAAGTAAAAGTTTTCAATTTATTGATCAACAAAATCGCAGAATTCCCTGCGTTGGTCCGCTGCACGAACACACACACGAACAGTCACACACAGTCATGAGACTCGTAACTGTCTGTCTCTCTCCAAGTGCCCTTCATGTAAGGATAGATCTTTTGCAATTTCCACCCTCATTTGTCCAAGTTCAAATCTTTTTTGCACTAATACGTTTTTGGTGCGTAAGTTTTTGCCGGTGCGGGTGTTCCTTTTCTTTTTCACTTTTCGACCGTGTTCGTCTTCAGTGTGTACCTTATTGCCCAGGACCCTTCTTTTCTTTTTGTTTTGTTTTTCACCAGTCGTACTTATGTATTCAAACACTGATGCGTCCAGTTTTGTTTTGACGCTGAGCGGTTTGGATTTGCTCTGTGTCTGTGTCTGTCCATTTTTACTTTCAGTTATTCAGTTTGGTAATTGCCACTCTGACTTTACCTTTTTAAGACATTGCTGCCCCCCTGGTATAGATGATTACTAACTGCGCTTGTGCTCAGTGACGGGAGGAAGTCATTAGTGAGGTCCAGCAGCCTTAAATCGTCTTCATTTATTGTCTAGATGAATTTCAAACCCACATATTCACTGATTTTGAAGGAAACGAGATACATTTCAGTGTACAACCATCCATGAGACAGGTTAGCAAGAAATTGAAAGATTAAAAGCTTATGACCCCAGTTATGGCCAACTTAGATAAGACCATCCACTTGCTGTCCGGATTCGTTTAATCGTGGAACGGCATATGATCTCATTACTATCTATTTACACAACAGAAGAGTGAGAAGATATCAATGTGTCAGTGTTTATATGTTAGTAATACTTGTTCTACATGCTTTAGTTTAACTACCAGTTTTTCTCAAGGGTCCGTCCTCGAACCGATGCTGTACAGTTTCTCATTTAAGTCAACGACATTTTTAATGCAATTGCCAACGTTTTTGCCGACGAAATTGATGTTATTCTGTTTAAAAAATGAATGTAATCAGTTAATTGCTAAAGGTATTCAGACTTTAAGACAACTTAAGAGTTGGTTCCATTGTATTAAACTTTTACTGCATCTTGGGAAATTAATAACACTATGTTTTACGGCAAATATATCAAGCATTGTTGTTATGATGATTTAATTGTTGATGGTACTAAAATATGCAAATCGCCTTGTACAGAGTACTTAGGATTAAAAATTGGTGACAATGTTCCTTGGGTGGGCCATATATCAGTTATCTTTGTAAGTACCTTGTTAAGTACATCGGTATTTCTTGTAATTTTAAGGGTATCCCTTTCTCAAGCCATAGCAAATCAAATCTAGTATTCTTTTGTCTATTTGTAAGATATACTATTGAATCTTCACAGCACAGCTGAAGTGTCGTATCCAAGCCTTGCCTCTGCTAATCTTACAAAACAGATTAATTAAGATGCAACCCTATACGCTATTCTACTGACTTCTTGTGTAGTTGTATGAGAGTCAAAGCTGTTCCTCTACTCTTATGGCTTATAATCTACATCATTGAATTGTATAAACGTTGCAAAACATGATAAATAAATTTGAAATTGAAATTTAATGTTGAAACATCAAGGAAGATTTCCTGTGGTTATCGTTTACCCTGAGAATCTCTGTTTAATTTTCTGAAAAGTGAAAAAATAAAGATATGAAAGTTTTCAAAAGAAAGTGGTCAACCTGCTACTTATTTAGATAAAAGTTTTGATTAAAAATTATTTTTAAGGTTCTACTAGGCCTACCTTATACCCACATCAGTATGACTGCATCTAGGAACATTAATAAGGTCAAATTTGAATTCAATTTATAGTTTGTATTTTTATCTTGTGACTTGACTTGACTTGACTTGACTTGAGAGAAAATAACTTGCCACCTGATCTAACGTAAAGTAAAATGACTCGTTATTTGATTTGTCCAGAAGAAAAATAATCTGAAACTTGACTTTACTTGAGAAAAAGTGAATTTGATAAAAACTCCGAGAAATGGAGTATTTCGAACTTGCGATGCCTTTTGAGTGACAACATCATCAAATGTTTTGATTCTGGATTTTGTATACTTATGCCATATTGCATAGTGATACAAGCTAATAACATCCAGGAAATGGGATCGCAAAATTCAAAATGCTCATGCAACTTTTAAAGTCGGCTGATGCCCAGTGCTTAAGTTAGTAAATGAAGCTATCGTTAGCCAGTTAGGAAAATTTTAGTTAAACGGCAGTGGCATATTGGCAAAACAGTTGGTCCATTCGGGTAAAACATGATAAAAGGTGCCATTATTCGGGTAAAATTTGCTTTGCTTTTGCCCTTTCCACAAAAATTATACCCGTACGCTTATGCTGATATTTATTTCACACTGACAGGCACCATATCAATTCGAACAAAAAATATGGCGACTGCATCTATTTTGAAAGATCGATACTGTAAAGATTGTTTGAGATCAGTCATACAAGGCAGTAATGACGTCATAAAATTACCTAATTGTAGAGAAGAAATTAAAAGTCCAAAGAATGGAGTCAAAACAGATTCATTCAAAACAGATTTCTATTCAAATTGTTGTTCAAATTCAAAAGTCACTTAAAAGTAATGAAAAACGGGAATCTTATGGTTGTTCAGAACATCTCATTGTTGAAGCCTAATCCTATAAATGTAACGAATTTTTGTGTAAAGATTGCAAACAGTTTTACCTTACCAATAAATTGCTCACAGATCATCAAAAGCCCACTCTGTCTCTGGAAGAGATTGAAGCAAAAAATATTACAATTGAGTAGTTGGCTTCAATGCGAGATGCTCCCCGGTGTCGCATCCATCTAGAAGAAATATCGAAACTGTTCTGTGAAACTTGTGACAACCTTCCAGTTTGTATAACTTGTACATACGGTAAGCATAAAGGACACACTCTTCATGAAGTAAAAGCTATGGCCATAGGCACACGGGGATTATTTTTGTGGGGTGGGCAAGAGCAAATTTTGCCCGAATAATGCCACCCTTTATCATGATTTGCCCAAATGGACCAACTGTTTCTGCTCGAATTGGGGGTGTCCCCCTTGCCCCATCGCCTCGTAGGACTATGGCAACGGCTGAGTTCAAAAGAAAAGAGCTCACTAAGAAGCTTAAAGGCCTGCAAGAGCCTATTGAGAAGAATAGGAAAACGATGAAACCAAAGCTGGTAAAACAAAAGTTGATATTACATGTGAGTATTGAAAAGTATAAGGTGAAAAAATGCATGGCGCGAAGGGTCAGAAAAAATTACAAAAATACAGAATATTGAAGGTAAGATACAGCAGGTGAAACAGGAAAGACAAGATAAAAAAAAGAAAAATCTGATTCTTAGCAGATAGAAATGGGTCAAGAAATACAAGAAGTAAAGAAATGATATGACGAGATTTTAAAACAAAAGAAACTGGAGATCAGTCATACCTGTAATGGGCGAGAAACTTTATTTGAAAAGGAACATAAAAAGTTTGGTGAAACACGTGAACGCCTACAAAGAGATAAGGACCAATTGTTGGAGTCATAGAAAAACAATTGAATGAAAATGTAAATATTATTGAAACAATGTCACAACATTTTTTATAATGTACAACAAAGATGTGAAACTTAAAGCACAATGGCTTCTGCTATCCTAGCTCTCACATTGACTGGTCGATCGGATGTACAGTGTATTCCTGATATGTTCTCAGCAGCTACAAGGCGACTTTCTAGAATTTTCAACATTGACAGCCGTGATAGTCAGTTACAAGGAATACTCCTTTGGAAAACAAAGTTTTAGGAAGATGTCAGATGAATTCAAAAGAGAAATTTCTCTTGGTTACCAATATTGGTCTATCATTGGTGTGGCAAGCAGTGGTGATGGCAACACTTTCATATCAGGAATCTCATCCGATTTCTGGTCATCAGTCATTGCGGTCGATATAAACGTTAGGATTTTTAAAGGTAAGATACTTAACATAGAATTAGATTGACCTCTACGTAACTGTAAATATTTGTCACAACAAAGGGTAGCATTAGTATGTCTATCAGACATAATTTGTTTGTATGATGCACGTGATTGGTCATTAATTATGAAGAACATCAGTGACGTCATTAAGAGCTAGCTAAAAGATAGGTATGTAGGTACAGTAGTACAGCTAGTGATCCTGTCAAGAATCACATCTTGGTGGGCGAGTAACACAGCAGAGATGTTTATGTATTTGAGGATCAGCTGAATTACCTTCTGATCCTGACACTGCCAGATGTGATCAAATGGGCACTTGATGTGACTGTCAGTGACGGACATCTACTTGTATGTGATGATGTCAAAGCTAATGTAATTATTATGGACGAGTTGGAGAGCAAACTGTTAGGTAAATTCATGAAACCAAACTTTTGGGGAAATGAACATAGCCCCATGAGTGTGTGTACAGACGGGAACGGCTTTGTTTACATTTTGTGGCAGCATTGTGAGTGTTAAGATAGTGTAAAAGATATAATGTAAAAACAACCGATAATGTAAAAAGAAATTAGCGAAAATGTAAAAATTCGTTGAACCGAAAATGTAACATAAATTTACCGATAATGTTAAAAATCTTTGAACCGAAAATGTAAAAAAATTACCAATAATGTAAAAACTGTTCTAACGAGGGTTTCATATGGTCCTACCTATAAGTGTGTGTTTAAGCTGACAGACACAGGCGGGAAGGGCGGGAAGGGCAGGAAAGGAAATGGGTTCGTGGGTCAATGTGTGTGTGCATGCGCATGTGCTCATGTACCCTGTGTGACTTTATTGGTGTATACACTCTTAACACACTAGGACAAACATTGCACATGCTACATTGTTGGGTAAGAAAATTTCTAATGGTTGGGCGGACCATCACGGTTTTGCCTTATTATTACTTAAATTTTGCCCAATAAATTTAACGAAGTTTCCTAAAAATTTTACATGTGCTATATTTCCCCAACATTGGGTAATTTTTGCCCATCTGTACTTAGAGTGTTTATGTGACTACTTTGTGTCTGAGTGTAGCCTTCACCACGGGAGTAACCAGGACTTTTTATTGGGAGTGGGGTGGCTAACTACAGGGTCTTCGCCGTCCCGCGGATTTTTTTGAATAATGAAGTATCCATAGATATAGGCTAATCTCGTGCTAATATCGTTTTTATAATCGGCATCATTTGATATAATTCTTTATGTACACCATTACAAAACACTTTTTAGAATTTGATAAGGGGAATGGCCCCTAGCCTCCCTCTAGCTACCTTATGATTGTATGTATGCATGCATCCATTTTATAGGCCTGGTGCACCAAACGATATATTGCATACGGTGGAAGGAAGAGATGTCTTCCTCAAAACTTTCGGATATTTTCTAAAATCATCACTCTTTACTCAAAAAAAAAAAAATCCCTACACGAATATAAGGTAAATAACAGACGGTTCTCATCTTTCCTGATCGGTATTATTTGGAATGTATCCATTTGATGGGAGACTCGAACACATGTATTGGAGGACATCTATTACCACATGAAAAACCTGACCTGACATATTCTTCTTCTTTTTTTCAAAAATATCTAATTTCCATAAGACTTACGTTTTCCTATTTCACATATTGCTAGCTACCGTACATCAAGATAGGGACCATAGGTTACCATGAACAGCTCTTGGTTTGAATTTCTTTAGAATGAAATAAATGCTGAGCTAATTTGTCATTAAAACAAATCTGCAAGTGTCAACCAGCTGCTTCTTTAAAGATGACTGCTTTTCAAGGTCTAGTTTGTGATCTCTAAAAAGTGTTTTCACGGACTTCACAAGCTCCGCCCCTTTTGACGGGGGCTGTGACTAAAACACTCTA
Source organism: Holothuria scabra (assembly GCA_037179385.1). Classification (NCBI taxonomy): domain Eukaryota; kingdom Metazoa; phylum Echinodermata; class Holothuroidea; order Aspidochirotida; family Holothuriidae; genus Holothuria; species Holothuria scabra. The sequence continues at coordinate 37,929,809 of CM074197.1, forward strand.
GAGTGCTTTCATATTTCGTTACAACTGGTAAGCCACGCCCACTTCCGGGCAAATAAAAACAGTTTTTTCAATGTAACAATGTCACGCGTGAGTCGTCAGTTGCTGCTCAGGTAGCTACACTATCAGTGAATTACACCATTTTTTGCCCGTCAAAAGGGGCGGGGATTGTGTCTAAGTGAAAGAATTCTGTTGACCTTATGCGTTGATGACACACTTACGCCATGTGGAGAAAGAGCTATAGAGCACTTGGTTGCACCACATTCTTTGTGTAGGAAATATACAGATTGGTAGGCCCCACGCAGTAGAGTTCGCTCCACGCATGTAGAAGGCTTGTCTAATTAGTTTATTCATCCGCTGTTGATATTGGTTTGTTATTCCTCAAAAGGAGTTCGTACTTCTTGCATTCTGACATCATCTGCGAAAGGTCCATAGAAATCTTTAGCTTTAAATGGAAGGAGCGTTCAACAATAGCAAAACGGATGACGCACAAGGGTCACATGCTGCAAGCGTAAACGATTAAAGGCCAACCCTAACCAACCAGCTTCCCACGTCAATTTAGATTGAGCGCGTGCGCGTCTCCAATCCGCATTCAGCAATTCATGAACACATTATCATTCACGTTTGTAACATCAGATGCCTTGCAAGGCATTGGCAGCATGAAGTTTGGTATGAGGTATAAAGGGGGCGAAAATTTCAACAGAGCGAGCCGAATATATAAAAATTTATTGAGTCAACGAGAAACCTCAAAGTTTCTGAATGAAAGGACGTAAAAATTTCGGGGAGGGGTCTCCACCCTTTTTTCCCACCCTCGTAACAAAGGGTCTGAGTTTAAAATGAAATGGGGACCTCCAAAGTTTGCCCTTAAAGTGAGGCATATAAATTGGATGCAGACTAAGAGTTAAACTGTTGCAAATACATTTAACATAAACATATCAGCAACTGCCTGCTGTAGGCTTGTTCATTCAATTTTTTATTTATAGTAGATTTTTTATTTATCGTAGGCCTAATTACAAAGAATAACGACACGAATGTTTGATGTTTTTTGTTTAAAACATTGTTACCCTTCAACAAAGGAAGCGTTTGAGTTGAAAACCTCAATCTCACAATAGTTTTAAACTATGGTTCAAAAAGTTTTGACAATGGCTGGCGTAGGAGTGGTAACGTTATAGCACATACGACAAGTGACTCAGACCTTAAAGGCAGTCAATTCTCACCCTAAACTACAATGTCTGTAGTAGCCTACGGAAATTCTCAGTGAGCCCATAGACTGACCGCAAATTTGAGATGTACAGAATACTCATGTACTAGACTGGGAGCGTTCCGATCACGAATTTGGTTTTGCATACTCATCCTGAGGCAATAAACTCAGATTGTGTCTGGGTGGAAGATGAGATTTAGACAGTTGTGAGAGGGGCTTAAGGAAAAAGTTTAAGCAAAAATGTGCAATTTTCATGTGTGTGAGAGAAACCAAATCTACTAAGTGTGGTGAAACTTTCATTCAAATCGGACATGCTTTTACCGAGGTATCAGTAAATGAAGTAATCACATTTGAATTTCAAAGTGAGCTTGAGGGCTACAGCGGTTATGTGACTTCCTAACATTGAGGAGGAAGGATTTGTTTGCCTTTGTTTTCAGACAGTTGTGTTGACCTTGGATTAAATAGAGATAGGATCCCTTGTGGAGAATGCAACAACTGTAAAGTTCTCGTGCCACTGATGTGATTACATTTTGGTAATCTGTATGGAATTGCTGACTGAGGGGAAAATGGTTGTAAAGTTAAAAGAAAAACAAAATGCTGCCGATTACTGTGTGGATATGATGTCATATTGTATGTGTTTGCCTGAAGTTCACTTTTTGTTTAAAATGTGACAACTTTACTGGCTCATATCTTGAGAACCAAACAATGGATTTCACTGCAAATTTCACCGAAATGCTTAGTAAAGTGTCCCTCTAGCTTATCCAAAGTAAATGTGACCTTTACCTCTAGTTCTTTCAAGGTTAGGAGGAATTGGTACTGTGTGTGGTGAGAAGATTTTGTCTTCAAGGCCTACATTGCAAAGGATTGTTGGACAGTAACCCTGCGGAGTGCGGAGTGGACCGAGCATTACCTTTGTCATTTGACTTAAATAGCTTCTTGAAATATCAAACGGTCCAAACGCAGGATAGTCTTAGAGTACGTAAACTATGTCACGTGAATCTTCAGATCTAAGAAGCCGATGACAGTTACCTTGTCCTTGAAACTATGAACTTTCTCCAAACTGAATTAAATCCTTAAAAGAGAATTGCCATATATCTGCTACTTCATACTATAAGCACGGGTTTCATGAATGTGAAAAAATCGCAAGGCAAAATTTGATGTGGAAATTTTGTAGTTCACAGAAGTATCTTGCTGGCCATCAAAAAGTTTAAATCGTTGGAAATTTGCCCTTACGATAGCTTGAATCGAGTGCATGTGAAATACGTAATGACACGATGTTAATGGGATTGGGTGTAAGAATAGAGTTCAGACTAGTGTAAGGTGAATGGCTTATACTACGTGATCTCTTTACAATAGTAGGCTAAACCGTTTTTAGAATTTTGTAAACATTTAGTCTTTGAAGAGATATGCTTCATTTAACACCATGACCTTTCATGAAAAATAGTCCAATATGTAATTGACTTTTAAGTGCAAACCCTTATAAAAAAAAACCCACACAATTCCCACATAATTCCTGTAGGAAAATGAAAACTTCCTATAGGAATTTGCAATTTCCTATGGGAAGTTACAACTTCCTACAGGAATTATGTGGGATAATATTCAGCCTGTGCGAGTTTCCCACATCAAAAAGTTGAATTCCCACATGAGAATTGAAATTCCCATATTGAAAGTTGAAATCCCCGTAAGGGAAGTTAAATTCCCATATGGGGAGTTCAGTTCCCCATATAAGAAGTCAACTCTTCATGTGGGAAGTCATCTTTTGGTATGGGAAGTTAAATTCCCCATATGGGAAGGCACAAAATGGCTGTGTGGATTGTGCAGTGAACAGCTTTGAAGGAAGTCTATTGTGATTGGCTTATTCAAAGGCTCTGTCACAACAAAGCCCCTTTGAAAGGAGTCTTTGTATGGTACGTACATGCACAGTGTTGAGCTGCATAGGAAAGCAAGTAGTGTACCAGTTTAACATTGCGTTGTATACAGCAGTCAGCAGTTAATAGTTAGCAAGCAAGGAGAGTGGATGCAAACTGTGCAGCTGTAAATTTGAGTGGAGGCTGTGGACTATATATGTGCTGAATACTGTTAAGTAAGGGAATAAGTCTGAGTGTTGTTTTGTTGCATGGACTGAGATATTTTTTTTTATAAAGTGTAGCCTCAGCAATTGGACTCTCATATTCAAAACACATGCAGGCAATGGGATGTGCTGTAAAAGGAATCAGTTATTGTGTTGTGTACAAACTTGGACAAATTACAAACATATCATTTAACTCTTTAACAAGTTGCATCTAGTGGACTTTTCTTATGGACATTCATCAGGATTTTGCACATGCCTTTGTCACAAATTATTCTGAAGAAGAGACTGCATGCATCAGAACACATGCAGGTAATGTGTACGTACTTGAAAAGGAATCAGTAATTGTGTTGCAAAAAAACTTGGATGAATTTCAAACATATTGATTAACTCTCAAACCAGTTGCATCTAGTGGACTTTTACTTTGCACATGCCTTTGCAAAATATTTTGATGAAGAAACAATCGTGTATAGAGTTTGGAAAGACCATTAAGGTGAACTTTACATTTAAAATCAGCCATAATACTCTTTTGGACACACTTTAATTCATAGGAACATTATACTGTGACTGTATACTGCACATGTATACAGTAGTGTGCCTGCAGAGGATGATGAATGGAAAATAATGACGAAGACCTGAGTACTTTGAAAAATCCCCCTTCAAGAATATGGTAGAACCCGGTATGGGAAGGGATGACCAGCATGTGGGATTTATGTGGGCATTTTTCCCACATTCATGTGGGAATTATGTGGGAATTTTTTCCCACATGCCCAAAAACCCACATAAATCCCACATGCTGATTCCTGTAGGAATTATGTGGGATTTTTTTTTATAAGGGAATGTGTCTAGTCATTCTACACACAGGGAGGTGTGTTTAACACCAACTTTCTCCAAATACGCATTGGTATATAATAAGCAGTTACCAGCAAAGAATCAACTTACATCCCGAAATTTCCGTCCTGCAGCCGCTATCAACACTGCAAGGTAAATTAAACACTTGTTCGCTTGTGAGTTCGTAATATCGGATAAAACATCAAAGATATTTTGTTTTTTCAAATGTGTAACTATTACAATTTGTCAGTTCTTACGTCAAATCTGTTTAAGGACGTAGAACTAAGTACGCTATGTATAGAGTGAACCAAAAACTGGCTGGTAAATATCGAAACTTTCCACAACGCTTTAGAATCACCTGTTGTCAGACTTCCTAGTTGCACTGAGGTTTGTATTTAATTATGTATAGGTTATCCATAAGTTGTCCGTAGGTTGTCCATATATTAGGCATATTTAAAGGTATAGGTATATACTTAATGTTGATCTGTCGCCTCACAAAAATCCAGTCAAAACGAATGCCGGATTTTCGATGACGTCGGGGCATACTAGCGATTCGGAACACCCTATCGATGACGTCACATAAGCGATAGCGTATCGAAAACGTTCGCATTATCGATTGTCCATCAAATCATATCGAGGTCGAAGTTAATACAAACAATAGGTTAGCGTATCTGCCTCGATCAGCAGGGGTGCCAGGGGGAAAGCGTCATCTGACGGATTTCACCGGCAAGATCAGCTCAAATCACAGAGTCGGGAAAGGAAAAAGGGAAAGCAGAAAATATGGAAAAGGGAGAAAGGGAATAGAAAATGAATAAAAGGGAAGGAGATCATTTAGGCTCGGTTCAGAGAGACTGTCAAGGTCTGCTTATTTTACTCATTTTATATACCACTTGAAAGTAGCAAGAAAAATAGCCCTAAACCCGGCCAATGTATAAGATTTCTACCATTTTTGTGCAGATCGGAGAAAAATCGGCCGATAGCGCCAGCATCTCAGCACAATTAAAGGGTTCATGACCTAAAAACCCAATGGGATGCAGTCCCGATGCATTTTAGGTACTGTCGACCAGGAATGGTGCCGCAAGGTCCCCGGCTGGTGAAGAATTTATCATAGAAATATCAGCCAATTCGTAGACGGACATTTCGATACCCGAGGCCGTGAACTTTTTGTGTCATTTCGATTTGTAAAATGAATCCGGTGCCCACCCGATGCACAAAATGTACCCAGCATCTGTGAGCAGGCAGCATGCCGGCGTCCGACCTATAGTGTCAACAAATGAGCCGGGAACTATTAGGAAATCCATCGGGAATTAAATTGTGGACTGAGGTCATGGACTTCTTTTATACATGCACGGACAGAACATACTACACGGTAGATTGTCACTACCGTATGTGTAAGTACAGGCGTAGCGAGGTGACTGTTCGCTTTTGTTTTGTGCAAAGTAGCAGACAGTTTGGGGCCAAAAGTACCATATTTCTCTTAGGCATAATCAAATTCTGAGAATTTTCCAAGGGGCGGGGGCACCACCTCCTCTCGAACCACACTTTGAAACATACTACATACGGGTTCGGCTGAGAAGCATATTCGGCCACAACTGCGCAAACCTATGATAAGCTTCGAGTAGGTATCGGGACTATATATGAAAGACACAGATTCCCAAGCTTTGTGGGTCCAGGGTCCCACAGGCTAAATCCGGCCACGTGTTAAGTATTTCCACACAAATTTACTTTAAAAGGTAGCATATGTGGCACCACATTATAAGCAGGGACAATTAACTTTTCAAAAATTTCTGATGCCTCATGCAGTTGACATTCTTACCTAACTGAATTCCCGAAGAAATACCCGGAATCGGGGACGCATTCGGGTAGCTTATGGTCATAATGTTAATGAATAGATGGAAATTGTTTAGCCGTGTCTGTCATATTACACACTGATCAAAGCAAGAGGAATAAGTTAAAGTTAATACCAATCGTGACAATAGACCTTACGCGTTGACGACACACTCGGGACATCCTTATCGGAGAAATAACAAAAAAAAAGCATGCGGTAGCACCACAAAACTTGGTGTAGAATATGTATGAAACGGTGGGCGGCAAGCAGTAGAATACTCAGCTCTAAAGGTAACGTAACGCTACACCAACCTAAGAATAGTCCTACTGTAGGCTGTTGTGCTTAGGCCATCCGTCTCTTTGCACTGTTAACGTGTGCTCATTCCACTTTTCGTTGAGCCTGTACGCATGAAACCTGTTGTTTATTCATAAATAACCATAAGCAAACAGAATTTCGGAATTTAATTTTCCTGACTGGTGAGCTCATAACGAGAAAATAACTCGAATTTCATTTTACAAACCGAATTCAGCATCTGCATTTGAACAAATATTCCTCCCGAAAGTAGCCAAGTCGAATATTTTACGTACGAGACAACCTTTGATGTAAATCCCATATACGCTTGTCTGGCTTTGGTGCTATCACGAGTTTGGGGGATTTAAATACTTCTTTATTAGAAACCGTACATCTACTTTCACAAGGGAACGTTTGTATCAGTTCAGAATAACAGCTGCTTCAAGGCGGCATTTGGAAGAGGGGCTTGTTACGACCCATTGGATAACTCACAAACTTTCAAAATGAAACAACTTGGTCCAGTATGTATAACTTTCTGGTCCAAAGTGGAACAAAAGTGAAGATTCAGACGTTCATGAAAAATCCAAGAAGGCCGCCATAATTTTGAAGTGTCATTTATATTATATTCTCTTAATGCCCTCAGTTGCACCGGACAGGAGAGTTTAGAATTGTATGTAGACAATATAAATAAGAAGATTTACGGCTGTTGGAACCCCTTAATGACCGATGTTACTAGCTGCTCCAATTCGTTTATACTCGCCGCGGTGGCTGTTCAGTGTTCTTACAATTCAGCATTGCAGTGCTCTTGTTCTAAATAACAATGTTGAGTACTCGAGGAAAGTTCATTGAGTACTCGAGGAAAGTTCAATACAATATATCAGATCATCACACCGTCACTTTAGGCAGTCACTGGTCGACTTTTCATCAAACCTTTACTTTAATACAGTCACGTACAGATTTCTCATTACATACGCAGTCTAAGTCGTCACAAAAAAAACTGACATCGCCTGTTGTCGTTCACAATGCAATTTGAAGTAGCCACACCGTGTTTTTTGTAGTCACACCATGTTATGTAGTTTCACAATGCTTTTATGTAGTCACAACATATGTTTACGTAGTAACTCCATGTTTTTGTGTAGTCACAGCATGATGTTATTGCATTCAGCCTCGCCTTGGTCACATGATGCTTGCCGATTTCGCGTTCCATACTGCAAGGTCAAGCCATGATTATGTCATCACTGTTAAAGGGGAATTTCCGTTATATTATTTACGCGATCAATGTGAGGTCACTTAAAAAGTGTTTAAACACTTCACGGCATGTATAATTGAGATTTGATATACTCCTATGCATTCGGAACTAAATCACTTTTGACACTTCAACAGATTTTCGGACAGCATAGGCAGGGAAGCGGATTTAAAAGATATGCCTTAACAGAAGAGGTAAGTCCCGCAAAAGGGATAAATCTGCCTAAATATATTTTTCTGTACAACTTTCGATGGTTTACATTTAGTCCAAGTAAAATACTTACGATAAAATGTACAATCAGTTTGCACAAGATTCTATAAAGCGAAGGGTCATATTGTGTTAGTGTAGACAACGAGCATACTGTTCGGAGTGTGAGACGCCATACTGGATATTTTTGTTCCTTGTTGAGAGTAGCCGGGCTTAAACCGAATAAAAATTAAAAGATAGTATTTTGCCTTTACAGTTGACATTTATGACGTGTAAATGGGGGGGGGGGGGGTGGGCACGCCTTAAGGAGTTTAGGAGGGAATGAGGAGAAAAATCGGCACCTATTCTGGCAAGTCTCCGTCATCAGAGGGCAATATGGATGATTCCATTTAATAGGGAACCAATGGGGAATATGGACATTACATGGGTGTCATTATTTAATTTGAATACGCTGGTGTTCTTAAATGTGTTTATGCTATCAAAATTAAGAAACACAAAATATTCAAAATGTCCTTTAGAGAATAAAGTTATGATAGTTACCCACAATCAGCATACAGGACAAAATTCCTGACATTAAAACCTGTCATGCCAAAAACTGATTTTCTCGTATTTCTAATTTTTAAATTATTGACGTTTTCAGCTTTACATCGGCGTGGGGTCCAGGGCCCCGCCCTAGGGCCCCTGGTGGGGTCCAGGTGCAAAGCACCGGTGGGGGTCCAGGGGGCGAAGCCCCGGAAGCTCCTGGGTATTCACGAAATTGTAGGCCTTAAAATGATGCATTTTATCTTCAAATTTAAATTACATAAAATGGGCACTTAACAGAACACAAATATCAAAATTTGACTTTCTTCAATTATATCCTTACTCCGTATTTGTAAAAGTCGGGCGGAATCGATAATGCAGAGGGTGCGGGGTTGAATAACGGTGGCCCCCTAAAGACATTCGTATTGAAGCACAGAAATGCTCTGGTCTCCTATATAGTCTTTTTCAGGTGACTCTCATAGAGCCGTTACCTGTAAATGTGCGAGCGGAGCGCGCCGAAAAAATGAAGTTTTACTTCATCTCAATAGTGAAATTGAAAAAAAAAATAGACAAAGAGTAGTCCCTTGTCACTACAGCTGAATAAGGGTGATATGATATTTGTAATAAGCAAAAACGTACCCTTTGTTTCCTCTAGAGTCCTTTTTATGAGATTTTTACAGAGTCCTTATCCGTGATGGGACGCGCAGAACACGCCGAAAAATGGACTTTTGAGACATAAATTAATGGAAATTAGAGAAAGGGTGGGTCCCTTTTCACTTCAGTCGCAAAAGAGTGGAGCTCCAGATTAGGGTCAAATAAGATCATCGTCCTTTCAGAAAGCTTGGGGGCACTTGGTCAGAGAAGGGGACCAGAAGACGACCGCCTACCTGCCTCCCCCTTTTACTAGTAACGGTAGACCTGTGTACGGCCCGGGTACTGATGAAAAGTTTCAGTGACAATGGGAGAAGTGTTCAACAAGAAGTAACCCCGAATCCTGACATATTTAAAACGGGTGGATGCGAAGCGTGTCCAAAAAAAAATAGCGTTGAGACATATATTGGAAGAATATTGTTTTTATTTAGTTTTCAATGCAGCATATGACCTGTTTAAACATTATACAACTTGATTAAGTATCACTCGCGTGGCTCTGTCAGTTCCAGTTTGTATTTTTGTAGCAAAAGCAACCAGACTAAAGCGTAAAAAACTAAGTTCTGGAAAAAGTGGGGGCCCGGGGGCAATTGTCCCCCGTTCCCCTACCCCGTAATCGCGCTAATGCTAGTGTCTACACAACTCAAAAAGGTTTGGAACATTTTGTTGTTTGCATTAGTTCTCGCTTTATGTTTTAAAAGAAAATGACATAATGTAGATAAAATAACAGGTATCCAAAAAGTATTAGATCCATTTCCATGTGGAAGGGGCGTGGCAGGGGTTTCAAAATGGCCGCCATTTAAATTATTTTTTGCAAATTGTCCATGGGTTACAAATACCCATTATGCACCTCCAGATCGACCATTTGTGTTATCAATTTTGTCAGGTGACCCTTTTGAGTAATATTTCAAATGCTAACAAGGAGAATGTAGAGGACAGACTATGCATTTCCACCAGTTTCCAAAATGGCAGCCATGGGGAACTATTTTCAGCTGCTGTAACGTTGTCTCTGTTGCACGTAGAGTCATAATTTTGCTTTTTTAATTTGTAGAAATTTCTTTAAGGGTGAAAGAATCCATTAAAAACAACCGAACTAGCAATGAATCATGTTGCTATGGCAGCCGTTTTGAAATTCAAAATGGCGCCCAAGGAAAATTCCTATTGCTCATATATCCCTTTTGCCCAGGACATTTGACGGAAGACCCATACCACCAACTTCTCCTACCCAACATTTTATTTTAATTTTATTGTCCCATGAACTCGGATCAAGATGCACTGGCAACTAATTTGAGTTCAACTTATTCAAAATGGCTGCATAAAACGAAATTGCAAAACCTTATAGATATTTGCAATTAATAGATGGCAATTATACAGTAAATATTCCTTCTCGGCCTTTTGGCTAAGAACATTTGTACTACCTGATCTTTTCATCCAGTCTAGAATGGAGCCATTCATCACAGACTAATGTTGTAAATGGCTGGAGGGCAGTGACGTCGGTCAAGTGATGTCTTTCAGTGACGTATAGCTTCTCCAGGAAGCAGTTCATAGTTTGGTTTTGCCAAACGACTCTTCGCCAGAGAGCCGGGCGGACTTTAGAAAAAGAAAGATGGCCGAAAAAACAAAATGCAACCAAAGTTGAAATAACGGTTTATTGAAATAATAATAAAAATAGTCAGTATAAAATAAAACTTTCAGACATACCCTTTAATATCCAGTCATCTTTTATGCCTAAATAACCAGAAGTTATACTTTTTTGTTGAAATTCAGGACAACCAAGATAGCTGAATGACTGCCTACTGTGAAATGTAGTTTAACGTCTCAATTTCTAACCAATTGGTTCGGGTGAAGTCGGACACGGCCCCCGTTCCAGTTGTGGCTCACGAGCTTGATTTCCCTACTCCATTGCTTATGCTGAGCACTCAGCACTATTGCAGTAGGCTCCGTTTTTTAGTCTTCGGTATGACCAGGCCAGGACTCGAACTCCTGACCTCCCAACTGTAAATACATTTCCACACGATATATCAAGGCGGATAGATTGATTTCATGTGTGATATGTGGATGTATGTGAAGACAACATGGCGCCAACTGCTTTTGGTATAGGTCGAAAGTCATTTGGGGTACCTGGGTTCAAACACTGAAAACCCCGTTAACAGGATATCTCAAGCTAGGAAATTTGGATAAATTTCATTGATGGTATGTGAATGTCTTCTGGTGAGAGGAATGTCCCTGTAGGTTTTGGTAAAGGTCAAAGGTCATCTAGGGTCACCTTGGATCAACTTCCAAAATGCCTGTTTAAACAATTTTTTAAGGTATGAAACTTGGAATGATTTGAAACGTTGCATGTGGAGAAGATGAGCTATGGTTAGAAGAAGGATCATGAAGTTTTTGGTGGATGTCAAATATCATTTTGGGTCACCAGGGGGTTAGATATGGAATAATTTGGATTAAAACATGTTTTCATTCCTAGTGAGAACTTCATAGGTAGTGAGTGCTTAAAATAACGACTGCTAATTCAGTTCTACTCGCAAGCCTGAAAATTTCTTTTTTGGCTCTGGCGGGTCATGATTCTTTCAAAATATTCCGTACGCTGCGCTCCAATGGAAATATGTTTGCAATACGCCCCTGATAAGGAATCAACGTAAAATCAAGACAATTAATGCGACGAGATCAGACTTGATCACAAAAAAAGGAAAATGGTCTGAAGATTAGTAAAAAAAAAATATGGTTATATTTAAGTCTTGAGAAATAGTTGAGCTCAAAGTGTAACCAATATAAAAATATTCGGAAAGGGGGAGGGCGTATGACAAAACTTGGAATGAAATAAGTATCAAAAGAAATTTTAAGAACAATACCTGATGTCAAAGATCACATTCAATAATCTTGAGTCACACGCACCACAAAAGTACGAATTAAACCCAGAATACGACAACAAATTAGTTGGAAAAAAATCCTTTTCAAAATTTTAAATGTAAATATTCCGTTTGTAAGACGTTTTATTGAATCTTATCCAGTTAACATTCCCTTAGGCCGGTACAGTTATATGAAAGAGAGGGGGGTAACCAGGAAAGTTTTCTACCCAACAGACACTTACAAACAAGTAATGAAACTCTCTGTAACAACTGACACATTTATTCAACCAGTCAATTTTGTATGCAAAACCACACCTTCTTTATCTTTGATTAAAAATCTGCAAGTTAAGTTATTCGTACTACGTCTCATCCAACATCAAACAACTCCTTAGAAATATTACAACGCACTGTATATGTCCCCCAAACCGGGAGTCGTTGTATCAAACCCTGGTTGAATTATTTCCTGACAGACAAAAGTTCGGTAATCCAATCTGCAACCCTTGCTATGGCAGATTGATTTTCTTTCGAAACAGCAGGATGTAGAGACTTTAGGTTCTTCAACAACTGCTTCTATTACTTTAGGTACTAGGTAGAAGTAAATGAAAATTTTTACTAAGCTGTGATTCCTCTCGTCTAAAAAAAAAATTATGGTAGCATTGGCGTACTTATCTGTACTACTCGGCAAATTCAAAATGGTCATGGTTCTTAAAATGAACAAGTTGTCCGGAGATGAAAGTTCCGTATTTCCCAGCTGATATGAAGGCAAATAACAGAAGGCAAATAACACAAAATTTGTGAACAACGCAGTGAGCCATGAAACATCTTCCTGTGTGTTGCAATATATCCCACACTATAGAGCGATACAGACAATGTGATTGTAGTTTGTGGTTAGGATCAATCGTATTGCGTAACGAATGTCACATGACTTGCGAAACTGGTTAGGGGGATAAACGTTCTATGGGAGCGACGCTTATAGTTCGTTAAGGTTGCTCTGTGTTTTTGTAAACTGTGTGTGATACTGAAAATATTCATGCAAAATATAATTAAATGGCAACTTTTATGCCAAAGATCTTGGTTACTCTCATTTCCATGTAATGATCATTAGCCATTTTAAATATAGCCGAATGTAAGAAAGAACTGTGTAAATTATACTTTTGGTTCCTTGTGAAACAAGGAAACCTGTACAGTCACCTTGGCGTATGCATGAGTGTGTGTCTGTGGCGGAATGGAATGCGAGATATGTGGTGTGATAATTCAATAACCGAGTGATTCGTTTTTCTTAAGCTTGGTGTGTAGGTGCATGTTGATCAGTAAATGTGCCCTATTGTTTTTGTTGGACATCGAAGAACACTAGGGATAACAAGAGGACAAAATGAATTACTTTTGAAGCTGTAACTTGGTGTCCGTTGTTGAAACAGTGACAAAATTTTAGGATAAGGTTCAATGGTAGTAGGTGGAAGTATTGTAATATTAACCACAATTATCTGAAGAGGTTAAAATTTGATACGATAGTGTTTTATTGATATTTTTATGGTGTGATTACACATTTGGTCGTTTAGGTAAACTGAATGTGAAGACCTACTTTTGACCTCATTTGACCTTTTGAACTTTGTGACTTTTTGTGACGCCTGGATTTGTCTTTTTCAAACAAACGAAAAAGGCCATATGCATTGCAATGCGAGGTATGTAATGCAATTACTCAATAAACAAGTGACGTAGGGTGGCATAATCAAAAGTTGTCTTCTTCTGAGTAAAGTGCACGTGTTCACCTGCTTTGATCTCACTTGACCTTCTGACCTTTGGTACGTTTTGTGACGCCTGAGTTGCTCTTCGAGTAATCGCATCACATACCTCGCATTCCAATGCATATGACCGACACACTATTTACCTGTCACTTAAATGTCAATAACTCTAGTTAGGAACATCATGGGAAGGAGGCGTAATTGCCGTTTTCGTTTGTTTAAAAAAGACAAATCCAGTCACCACGAAAATGTCACAAAGGTCAAATGGTCAAATGAGGTCAAGTGGGATCAAAGTAGGTTATCACGTTCACTTCATTTAGACGAACAAACATTTTCATTGCAACGTACATAATATCAATAAAACATTAACGAATGGCCTTTTAACCTTTTCAGATAATTGTGGTTAAAGTTACAATATTTCGACGTGCTACCATTCCACCTAATCCTTGAAAAATTTTGTCACCGCTTGAACAACAAACACCAAGTTAAAGCTTCTAAAAGAAATTTATTTTTTGGCTTCTGGTTATCCTAATGACCCTTGATCTCCATCAAAAATATTGGGCACATTTACTCATCATCATGCACGTATAAACCAATTAAAAGAAAAATGAATCATTCGGTTATCGAGTCATCACACCACATATCTCGGATTCCAATCCGCCACATACACACACACACACACACACACACACAAACACATGCATACGCCAAAGTGACTGCAAAATTGTTTCTTACATTGGCCTGTATTTGAAAAGGTTAATGGTCAGTATATTTATATTGGAAATTAGAGTAACAAAGATCTTGGGCACAAAAATTGCCATTCAATTATATTTTGCACGAATATTTTAAGTATTTCACACACAGCTTACAAAAGCACAAAACTTGACGAACGATAAGCTTTGCTCCCATAGAACATTTATACCACTACATTTAGGAGGAACAGTTAGGCCAAGTCATATTGCATTCGTTACGGTTACGGTTGACCTTAAAGTAGAGTGGTGTATGTATGTATGTGTGTGTGTTTGTGTGTGTGTGAGAGAGATTGGAATGCGAGGTATATGGTACGATAACTTAATAATCAAGTAATAAATTTTTCTCAAACTTGGTATGAATGTAGATGTTGTTGAGTAGATGTGTCCTATCATTTTTGGTGGAGGTCAATGATCACTAGTGATCATCAAAGGCCAAAAAGTGAATTTCTGTTAGTACCTGTAACTCGGTATCCGCTGTTCAAGCAGTGGCATAACTTTAGGATAAGTTGGATTGGTAAGAAGCTGAAGATGTTGTTACATTAACCACAATAACTGGAAGGTTCAAAACGTCAGAAAGTAATGTTTTATTGATATCTCGCCACTATTTTACAGGGGTGGTGTAATGAAAATTTGTGTTTCTCTACGTAAAATGCTTGTGATGACCCACCTTTACCTCACTTGATCTCATTTGACCTTTTCACCTTTTGACCTTTGTGACTTTTTGTGACGCCTGGAATTGTCTTGTATAGGCGAACCAAAAAGACAATTACATTACTCTCTTACGATGTTTCTAACTCGAGTTATAACTCAATAACCAAGTAACATGTGGCGGTGGCATAATGGAAAGTTGTTTTCGTCTAAGTAAAGTGCACGTGTTGACCCACTTTGACCTGATTAGACCTTTGACCTTTGTTTTTTTTTTGTGACGCCTGGATTTATCGTATTGACAGGAACAAAAAAGGCAATTATACTACCCTTCTATGATGTTTATAACTTGAGTTATTGTCATTTTCAGTGAAAAGTTAGTGGTGTGTGTTCTGTTTGTTTGCATGTTATATGCGAGGGATGGTGCTATAAATGAAAAAACCAAGTGATATAGGGAGGTCACACAATAGAAAGTTGTGTTCATGAAAAAAGCACGTGTTGACCTACTGTGACAGTATTTGGACTTTTGACCATTGTGCCTTCTTTGTAAGGTTTGGATTTAAATTGTTGGGACGGACCAACAAGGCAATTAACCACCCTTCTAGACTGGCCCAAACTTAAGTAAATGACATTTTAGTAAAAGGTGATGAGTGTATGTATTTGACAAATGGAAATAGGAGGTATGCAGTGTGATAACTTAGAAAATGAAGTGATCAATTTCCCTCAAACTTCAAGTGTTTGTTTGATTTTGAAAATCAATGTGCCCTGATGTTTTTGAGTGAAGGTCAAAAGTCATTGGGGTTGAAGGTACAAATGCCTTCCCTTGCTACTCCCTTAATACAAAATCATCTAAAATGCAAGGAACAAAAGTGTCCTTGGGCTCCTGGTTTTTCTTTTTTTTTTTAAGATCCTTAAAATGCACATCCCTTCTTGAGTAACACAGATTTTTCAAAGGGGGGGGGGAAGGATGCCATTTATTTTTTAATTCCTAAAAAATTGACAAAAATTGTCAAAGTCCAAATGTTACTTAAAAAGGTATACTCCGAAACTCCCTGGTGCCACTGTTTGCCTCTAAAGATACCTATCTTTACAGGAATTCAACCGGGAGAAGCCCGTCCCTTAGACACCTTCCCCGGCCGTCATACACGTAAGTGACGGGGGCATGGAAGCGGAGGGTTCAGGTGCAGTGAGCAATAGTTTTAAATTTATCAGGCAAGAGCTGTTATGGGTATAAAATCATTAAAAGTCGGGAGTTCGAACAGTCTCAGACGATTTCATCAATTCAGTGGATCTTGAATTAAGCCCAGGGTCACAATAGAGAAGCATTAGCATATTCTCAATTCCGTTTTATAGTTTCCAGAAAAGAATCAAAACCATTTATATAAAAGTGGTAGAACATTTTATGTGGTAAAATTCTGCTCACTCACCATATTGGTGAATTTTTTGTTATTGCAAACAAAATCTAAAAATATTGTTACATTTTCTTTCCAAGCACGAAAACGCAATTTTTGGCCATTTGAGGGGTCACAATTTTTCAAAATTCCCTCGTCGCTCCGCGCCAACTAATGGTGCTGCTCCGTTTTGATAGTTTCTCGGAAAAAATTACATTTTGCGGGTCAAAGTATTTTTAATATGTTTCTGGTCTCTTTGTTGTTTGCGAACTTATTTTGAAGTAAGAATTTTATGAAAGCGACTCTTTAGATTCTTCGTATAAAGTCTGGAAAAGCTACTTCCGGCCATCTGAGGGTTCTGATTTTTCGAAATTTTCTGCAAGCTCACCGCCAACAAATTTTGGCGCTCCACTTAGATAGTCTCTATAGCAAATTGAGTTTTGTGGCCAAGAACTGAAATGCTCCCGTTCCTGTCGAAGTCGAATGTTCCAAAAGCTCAAAAACAATAAAATTTAAGATATATAAAAATGAAAATACATATATATATATATATATGTATACATATTTCTATGAATTGCGATTTAGGCGAAATATGGTATGAAAAAACGCCACTGTTGGGAGAACTCGACCCATGGGCGAAAAAACCGTTTCCCCTTAACGATTTACACACTGGTTTATATGGTAATGAGTAACTCTATACACAAGTCCGATTTACCACATAATGTTTATGCAATTACTTCGGTGTGACCAACTAACGTACATCTATCCGTTAACACTAACGACTTACGGGCCATTGAAATAACGTACATGTATATCTCAGAACCAATAGGGTAAATATAACCTTAAGTATTTCATTGTTTTTATTTTCTCCGGTTGTGCTGGCGGTATACCGATTTCGCCTAACAGGTCGATCCAGCGTTATATATATATATATATATATATATATATATATATATATATATATATATATATATATATATATATATACATTTCACTAATTCGGCACTAAGGGGGAAAGTCGTTGTTGAAAAGTCTACCTTAAGGGGAAAAAATTTTGGGGGAGAAACATAAGTTTCGCCGTAACGTTTCTACACACTTTTTCTATAGGAATACGTAAACGGACAAGGACGCCCTCCTAGAATTACGAAGAAGATACAATTACTTCAAAGTTGTCAAATTTACGGACACATAGCTGTTAACACGAACGGATGGCTGGCCATTGAAATAACGTTGTTTATATTTTTAGACGTTAGGGCGAACTCTTTTCCTAATGTATTTCATTGTTATTTTTTCGCCCTATGGTTAGCGTTATCAATATATATATATATATATATATATATATATATATATATATATATATATATATAAATGTATATATATATATTTATGTATATATTGAAAAGGTTGCAATACGTTCTTACAACATAGCTTTACAGAACTGTTTCGTAAGGGCCAATAATGTAGGTCCTTACTTCTCAGAAGCCTGAAGTGGATATATATATATATATATATATAGAATCGAAGTTGGCAGATCGAAGTTAGAATGTGTGTAGTAAGTGTTGTAGTAATACATTCGATCATGAATTTTATACCGATCCAAGATAGAGTATAAACTCTTATCAAAGAAGGAACGGTTGAAGAAAAACACCAGAGAGAAAAATTGAGCCGCACGGGGGACCGAACCCACCATCCTCCGCTTTCCGGGCAGAGTCTATGACCACTACGCTAGACCAGCTCGTGATTCACAGAAGCGACAACAGGCTATAATACCCCGCGTGAATCAATTTTCTCTCTTTGTTACCATGGTACTCCCAAGCGGGATGAATAATCAGTAGGTCGAGGTTGGTAGATCGAAGTTAGAATGTGTAGGTCGAAAGTGTTGTAGTAATAAATTCGATCATGAATTTTATACCGATCCAAGATAGAGTGTTAACTCTTATCAAAGAAGGAACGGTTGAAGAAAAACACCAGAGAGAAAAATTGAGCCGCACGGGGGACCGAACCCACCATCCTCCGCTTTCCGGGCAGAGTCTATGACCACTACGCTAGAACAGCTCGTGATTCACAGAAGCGACAACAGGCTACAAATACCCCGCGTGAATCAATTTTCTCTTTGGTAACAAAGGTCATAGACTCTGACTCATATATATATATATATATATATATATATATATATATATATATATATATATATATATATATATATATATATATATATATATATATATATATATATATATATATATATATATATATATATATATATATATATATATATATATATATTTATGTAATAATGGTATTAGAAAAAAATCTAGCAAACACTGGAAACAAAAAACCTAACATAAAATAAAATTCTTACCAGACGAGTTAAGCAAATTCACGGCGGCTGGGTAAGAGCTATCTATAAAACGCTCAATATATTGCATCCCCAATCCCCCCTCCCCCTTCAAAGAAATCCTGCGCACGCCACTGACCACAAAATGAAAATCATATCGTCCGTACCGCTCCATAGTGTGGGACATATTCCAACACACACAGGAAGATTTTTACTGGTTCACTGCGTTTTTCACAAAGTGCGTGTTACTTGCCGATATGTCAGCTGGGAAGTACGGAACTTTCATATACGGAGAACATCAGGTTTTGTACTTCATTTTTTTTAAACTCATTTCATTCCAAGTCTTCTCCTAATGCCCTCCCCTCTCTGAACATTTTTGATTGGTTACAATTTGATCTTAACTATTTTCCAAGACTTTACCATAACCATATTTGTTTAACAATCTTCAAACTATTTTCGGCTTATTTGTTGTGATCAATTTTGATCTCGTTGCATTAATCCTCTTGATTTTACGTTGATGCCCAATCAGGTGCGTATTGCAAAAATATTTCCATTGGAGCGGAGCGTAAAGAATATTTTGACAAAATCGTGACCCGCCAGAGCCAAAAATGACATTTTCAGGTTTGGAAGTAGAACTGCAGCAGTCTTTATTTTGAGACTCAATTCCAATAAAGTTCTCACGAGAAATGAAAACCAGAATGCAAAAATGCATTGATGTTTCGATCATACATACATGTTCTATTCTAAATAATTCCACCTGTAACCCCTAGTGGCCAAAAATGATATTTGACTTGACTAAAAACAACATGGTTCTTATTCTAACCATGGCTCATCTACTACACATGCAACGTGTCAAATCATTTCAAGTTTCATACCTTAAGACATTGTGAAAACAGGCTTATCAGAAATTGATCCAAGGTGACTTTAACCTCCAAAAAAAACTACGGAGACCAAAAACTTTGTCTCACCAAGAGACATCTACATACCAAACATGACATTTATCCAAATTTCCTAGCTGGAGATATCCTGTTAACGTGGTTTTCAGTGTTTGACCCCAAATGACCTTCGATCCCAACCAAAGGCAGTTGGGGCCATTTTGTCCTCACAATAAATCGGTACTTGATTTCTGAGTATTTTGTCAAATTCCCAATTACAACATTTAGACAGTTTGAACATCAAATCCCAGGTTAAGGACGTTCAGTTGAGTATATAAACATTGTACTAATAACACCTAGCTGATCCTCTCCACAATGCTGCAGAACCACCTAGTGTCAGTTTTCTTAGTCTTACGCCAGTACTTCATTATGTGTAGCATATTCTGGTTCATAAACCTTTTCCAAATAGCTATTACAAAGTATTGTGGGATAGAACAATGGGTGCGTCCTTTTTTGCCACCTTAAAAATAGCTATTTCCAAAAAAAACCTATCCCACAATTCTTTTTAATTGCTATTTGGAAATCATTCTATATAAAGTAACATAACTTTTACATTTTTCATCGTATGCTATTTGTGTTGAAATACAGCATGCATTCATGCAATCAACTGTTCCGCGTAATTCACATTTACACCCATTTCCTACCTCATAAAGCCATTTCTTTGAGATTCAAATGTGCTGGGGTAACCAAATTAGGTAACCATGACATGATAATTGGGGGGGGGGGCTAGATTGCACATGACGGTGCTTTGGTTTGAAACATGAAAGCAGACAGTTTTCAGCTAAATGTACCAATTTTTTCTAAGATATTATTCAATTCAGAAAAATTTCCAAATTGGGAGAGACTCTACCTTGTCTCGAACAGAGGTTCGTAATATACTACATACGGGCTCGTCTGGGAAGGATATTCTGCCACAACTGGGCAAACCTATGGTACGCTCTAATTAGACATCGGGACTATGAAAAACACAGAGACTCACGGTATGTAGGTCCATGGCCCCACAAACTATATCCGGCTCCATGTTAAACATTTTAACACAAATTTTACTTTAAAAGGAAGCATATATAGCAACAGATAGCGAATGGGGACAATAAACTTTTCAAAACATCTAAAGGAGTGGAGAGGGGGGTTATACACAGTTGGGTAGGTATGGCCTATGAAAACAACAGTTATTTCTGAGTTTCACTTGGTATTCTTACCTAACTCAATACCCGGAATATTCTATAGCAAAATTCTGTTTCATGAAAATTGGCAGGTTATTTCAACCCTGTTTTCGGCCCAAAGGAACAAATTCCCAACACAATCGTCAAGCAGCTCCTTTATTAAGGACCTTAAATACGTCATCTTTATTCAGCAATGAATGTGAATTTTGCTCAATGTACATAACGAAGATTTGATTATTTCGCTCTGACAGGCACATCCGTAATATTAAAAGAAACATGGCGAATGCATCCACTTTGAAAGATATAGACGACAAGTTTTGTGTCTGTTCCATCTGCCGGGATCAACTGAAGGAACCGAAAGTGTTGTCGTGTCTTCATCGATTTTGCAAAGATTGCTTGCGACCAATAGTACGAGAAAGTAATGACGTCATTAAATGTCCCATATGTAGACATGATGTTAAAATACCAAGAGGTGGAGTCGAAGGTTTTAAGACAGATTTTTTTGCAAAAAAGCTTGTTGAGTATGTTAAAAGTCAACAGTCAGGCAAAAGTGGTGAAATACCGGAATGTCGCTGCTGTCCAAATCATCGAAGAGCTGTAGCATATTGTTTTAAATGTAACGAGTTTTTGTGTAAGCATTGCAAACAGTTTCACCTTACCAATGAATTGCTGGTAGATCATCAAAAGCACACTCTGTCTCTGGAAGAGATTGAAGCGAAAAATATAAAGATAGGGAAGCTGGTTTCAATGCGAGATGCTCCCCGGTGTCACACCCATCACGAAGAAATATCAAAAATGTTCTGTGAAACTTGTGGTTACCTTCCACTTTGCATGAAATACGTACATAGTGCCCATAAAGGACACAATCTTCATGAAGTTAAAGAATTGGCTAGGTTGAAAAAAGAAGAGCTTATCAATATTCTTAAAGCACTTGAAGATATCGAGGAGAGTAAAAAGTCAGTTAGACCGAGGCAAGAAAAGCAACATTTCATACTGAATGTAACCATTGAAAAACACAAGGTGGAACAGTTTTATGACGGCGAGGACCAAAAAATAATAACGAAAATACAGGATACTGAAGGGAGGTTACAGCAAGTGAAACAGGAAAAACGAAAAACAGAAAAAAAAATATTTGATTCTTGGAAGAAAGAAATGGATATGGAAATACAAAAAGTTAAGAAACGGTATGAAGAGATTTTACAACAAAAGAAACTGGAGATCAGTCATAAATTTGATGGGCCAGAAAGTTCGCTGGAAAAGAAACTTACAACGTTACGTGAAACACGTGAACGCGTGCAAAATGATAAGGAACAAGTGCTGGAATCAATAGAAAAACAGCTAAATGAGAATGTAAAAATCATTGAAACAATGTCACAGCATTTTGATGATATGAAGCAGAGGTTAGAAACTTTAAACTTAATGGCTTCTGGTATTCTAGCTTCTGATAACTCCTGGTCGGCCGTGCGGTGTATTCCTGATATGTGTACAGCAGCTACAAATCTAATGAAAGATTTAGAGAAGGATTTTCCAGATTTGACGACATTGTTAGACATGAAAGTCAATTTCAAACAACACCTTATTGGAAAACCAAGTGTTACGAACATATCAGATGAAGCCGAAAGGGAAATTTCTATAAATGATCCAAATCGGATCTTCATTTTCGGTATGACAAGTAGTGGTGATGGTAACATTGTCATATCAGGATGCACATCAGATGGCGAGGCGTCATTCATCATTGTAACCGACATGAATGGTAATATATTAAAAGAGAAGAACCTGGACAGAGGGATATGTATGAAAGCCCCTTACTGTAAAAATTTATCACAAAATAAAGTGGCATTAGTATGTGTACCACACGAAATTGGTTTGTATGATGTACGGGATGGTTCATACGTCAGCAAGAACATCAGTGACGTCATCATCAGTTGGCCAAAAGGTCGGAATGTAACGTGTGTAGCTTGTGATCCTGTCAAAAATCTCATATTGGTGGGTTGTGTTAGCAGCAGAGATGTGTATGTATTTAATGATCAGCTGAATTACCTTCACATCCTGACACTTCCAGAAATGATGAACAAATGTCCACTTGATATGATTGTCAGTGACGGTCATCTACTTGTGTGCAGCGAGGCGGCAGCTTATGTAGCTGCCGTGAGCGGGTTTGAGAGCAAAATGGTACGTGAATTTAGGAAACCCAATCTAGAGGGAAATGGTTTTATACCCATCAGTGTATGCACAGACGGGAACGGCTTGATTTACATGCTGTGGAAGAAGTATGGGCAATGCTACCTCGTTCAGTACAACGAAGACGGCAGTCAGGTATTAACAACTAGAGCGATGGATGAGTATGCATCTGTTATCACTGTCGTAGAAACAGATCACGGAGAGGAACTTCTCGTAGCTACGGTTAACGCACGATCAGTGTACTTTTACGGCCTTTTTACAGACAATTGGTACACTCCCGTATAAATTCTACTCAGTATTGTAGAAAATATCCTGGACATAGCAAATATTACGCGAAGCCCTTCACAAATCTTGGCCTAAAAAGTGGTAATGCATGGATAAGCTGCTCCTTTAGATATAGGAACTTACATCGGTTGGGCAAACACCGAAACTGGTTTCCCCAAAATATCTCTGTAGGCGGAGTAATTTAAGATGGCGTACGATGCTGAGCAGGGGATGGGTCAGTGAGCAACGGTACTTGTAAACAAAGTTGCTCCTGCATAGGAATTTAGTCCGATTTCAGAAGAATAAACCATGTTTTATTGAATGTGACCAGATGCCCGAACAATTAACATTTCAGCATTTACGAACCACATTACACACAATGATGTCCATTAATAAATAACATTAATTCCATTAATAACAATGATCCACACGTTAAAGCGATGTATCCTAGTGTGCCTCAACACTTGGGACCTGAAGGGGTCAGGCAAGCTTTGGAAGCAAGACACACCAATGTTCCCTCTACCGGTAACTTATATAAATGTCTTGAACTTTGTCTTAATGAAAATCACTTTGAATTTAACGGTATGCTTTTCACTCAAATTAATGGGACCTCCAGAGGACCGAAAATGGCCCCAGGCTATGCTTGTTCGGGTATGGGATTAGTGGAAGCAAAATTGTGGAAGTCGTGTCCGTTGGAACCTACTGAGTGGTGTCAGTATATAGATGTCATTTGGGGTTTAAGGCCATATAGTAAAGACAAATTTCTTTCTTTTGTGGAAATCCGCTAATTGCATGATTGCATCGTGCAAACGCTCTTGACATTTTTAAAAAATCATTACTCCATCATGGAATATCCTATAGACTTTATTTTACCACCAAAAATAGCCAGAACATTATTTTATTGAATTCCAATGTTTTTTTTTTTTTTTTGAGGGATATTAGGGTAAGCTTTTTCACAAGATGCCACTAAATGTTTGTTTTTATTAAAAAATATTAAAAAAATGCTCCAAAAATGGCACAAAATTTTCAAAAAATCAAAAAGGATAGGTAGAAATGACCC